>JAAAKO020045258.1:0-11702 GCA_010015015.2 Bolitophila cinerea
TAGCTGGATTAGATAATTTAAAGTCTGTGAAAAAGGAGTTACAAAATCTATCGACGGTTATATACAAGAGAAGTTATAAGAAAGAAAGAAAATGGAAGCTATTTTAATTGATTTTTTTTTAAATTGAATCTCATACATCACTTTTAACATAAGTTGCCATGGTTCCTCAAATTTCCTAAAACTATTTTTACGTTGCTTTAATCTTTAATGTAATTTTTGCTAGCTGTAGCGTAATTGACTATAGGAAGTTACGTCATCCCAGGAGACGTAGGTTCAAGCCCAGGTAGACACCAAATTTATCAAAGAAAAATAGGGTTTTATTTAGGTTTGCGTTTACAGTCCTCTGGGCCATCATCCGAAGAGGGATGTAAATGTTGCCCAGGGTGCCCTAGTTCGATCGTAATTCTCACAAAATACATCGACAAAAACTCTACAAAGACACCCTGACGGATCCATGTTATCAATTAGAAATATTACATAAAACATGTTTTTCTTATTTTTTTTTTATATTATGGTTATGTGTATATCAATATCTTCAATTGATACTCGGTCCAAATCCCGGCTTCTTACATAATTGAAATGTTGTACATATATAAATTTAATTATTAAAAAATGTTTGCCCTGGTATCTAGGAGCTTTAGTGCGCTGGACTCTACAGTGGATTGTGCCCGATGAAATGACACGTGGAACAGCCGGATGTCAAACCAATAATCGCGAATAGCCTACCGAGCTGGATGTAGCGCTGTTCTGCCGGAAGGGCGTACAGCGAAGGAGTGCTTTAGCACACTTCGAAGGCTAATATATTAAAACACTATTATTGGTTTATTCCTTTTTTTTAACACACTTCGAAGGCCAAATTTTATATCTTTCTTTTTTTTTACTAATTTATATATTTTATTTTTCTTTTACTCCGCACTATAAACTCGACTCACCACGATGATCACCCACAGAATAGAATGATCACTCTCTACTTCCGCTGCTCCTCTCATTTTTGTTTTCGAAGATCGGTAGCGGTGAAAACCACTTGCAGTTCAGTGGGTTTTTCGGAAATATCACTACCATTAGGGGTGCTCACAGCTTAAATCTACTTTTTTTTTCTATTAATAAAAATTATATAAAAATAAAACTAATTCTAATTAGGATTTTATTTTGTACACGCTACAATGTATGAGTCTGCTGGCTGTTCAATATGAAAAATATCCGGCTCCAAGGACCAATTTGAATGTCTTTGATGTCACATATATATTCGGCTCAAGGGACCAACTTAAACAAATCCTTTCATCGATTAAATTAGGTGACAGGCAAACTATACCTTGTAAAAATCTCCCAAAATCTCTTCGCTTTGTGTTTTTGATTAAAAAAGAGTGCTGCAAATATCACATGATTATCACATGGGGTCTATTTCATGCCGCCTTTGCCTTTTTTAAGTATAGTGTATACTTTTTGTTTTAGCGGTCTGAATTTTTCAATTTAACTCAAAACACATCTTTGTTTTAATCAGCGTGTTAGCGTGATTTCTCTATAAAAGCGATAGATTGGTCGATAAGCGAAATTAATCAAATGATTCAGTGATATATCATCTATAGCAAATAATCAATCATACCATTTAGTGTGCCACAAATATAAATCTTGTGTAACTCCGATCCTATGCTAATTTCTTCGTAAAACTTGAGTTGATGGGTATGTTCAGACCTTTAGATGTTTGTGATCAACTCCGCCTCAAGCAGTAATTAACGAAAGTTTGAAGTTTTCCGGTCAGACTATACAGAAGTAACTTTGTGCTCGAGATTTGTTGATTTAGGTACAAATATCAAAAACTCCTTTCCATGAATGTAGAAAGAATAATCTCCGTAAAAAGACTTCTGAAAAAATACTTTTTGGGTGGAAACGAGTCCAAATTTAAAATAGGTTTTTAAAATTTGTTTGATATCAAATAAAAAAAGCGGCGGCATGAAATAGACCCCAAAACATTTTCAGTATACAACAACAATCATGTGCTGCGCAAGCGCACTTTCTTTCATTTAACAAAAACACAAGAGAGGAAGAGAGAAAAGAGATTTTGGGAGATTTTTACAAGGTATAGTTTGCTTGTGCAAGACAATAATTTTACGGGCGTAAGAAAATTCACTCGATTCGATTTTACATGCAAACTTGCGCTACTGATCTATAAATAAGTATTCTCACAGGTAGAAGTCAGCAGTGTTAGCTTAGTATCCCAGGAAACAATACCTGTTCAATTTTAAAGATATATGGCATCTTCACCTAACTCGCTGATCTCAATGGCAATTTCGCGCACAATTCAGACGATTGTGAGGTGGCTCTCGTAGGAAAAAGGCCATTTAGTATAATTACCCTGCGATTGCACTTCAGTGCCCATTCCAAGCGAAGATCACCAAGAATTCTGGCCCACGCCAATCTGCACAATAGTTATGGGTCTTGGAAATGGTCATCTGTTGTCCTTTATATATCCGTGTGTTTTGGCGCTACGGATTAAGGATGAGGAGCCCCATTTAGCTGGGCCATACTTTCCTATACAAAAACAAGATGCACCAAAATAATCTTATTCACATGCAACGCTTGGCGTCCAAAAGAAGAGAGATGGGATGAGATGGGATGAGATTGGACAGTGGAGTGTCAAACCAAGTGTAACGTTGAGGTTATGTGAACATGATATAATGCAAACATAAACACAAATGATATACTCAATGAAATAAGGTTAAATGATATTTAAGATAGTCTTTACTCGTCGAAGTTTTTATGATGGCTGTCAGACTAAACATACACTTTTCGCGCGGTCACAAAAAAACAAGCTAAACAAAAGTATACAAATTTATCCTTGAGCCTAAATTACATAAAATTATTTATGGTAAAAAATACATTATTTGGTATTGGTGATTGAGGTTTAAAAAAAAAATTAAAATATCCTCTTATAAACGATTCTACCATAGCAGATCAACATTTGAACCGAGTTTAACTGCAAATTTGGCTATTAAACTGCTCTGATGGAATCAGCCATTAGAGTTTTTCCTAAAAAAGGTGTATTTTTTAATAATAAAATATATAGTTAATTTTAATAAATTTTCTATTAAGAAACTTGCAATAACAATAAGTGCTTTCGAATAGTAATCGGGGCACACCAATTGGAACCGGCATTTACAAGTTATTCTCTTATTAGCAATATCAAGAAATAAATCTTTAAAAAATCTCGAATATTGAATCTTTTTGAAGTCCATTATTGAAATGAACTAAAAAAATTCGCTAAATCAAAATCTCTAAATTTAAAAATCCCTAAAAACGAAGATTCAATATCGCCAAAATGATATCACTGAAAGAAAACCCCAGAATTGAATCAATAGTTTTCTGAATTGGCATACAATACACTAATTTTTAATTATTTTACAGTTAAAACAACTACTTAGTAACTGAATTCAATTTTTCACAACATTGTTTCAACTATTTAAAAACATTAAAAATTGATAAATTCAGTGCGGTCTATTCTGAAATATTTAAATCAATTCCGGAAACGTTTAAAGTTTATCCAAAAGTCTTCTAAGTTAAATCTTAAAATGATTGAAACCACACTAAATAGAGCTGATTGGTCATAACGGTACGTTCAATTCATAATATATTGAATACTATTGAAATTCAATCAGTTAAACCAATGGCTGAATTCATTATACACCCTTATGATTCGCTAGAAGTTGTCTACACAACTAACATTGAATTCAATTGCTACAGAATGTATATATTAATTCAACTAACAAAATATTGGTTCCATTTTAAAGGAACTGAATTAGTTCATTAAAAACTAAAAATATTGAATCAATTGCGTAAGAATTAATTTTGTTATGAATTCAATTATTTAAATATTGGATCAATTGCTAAATAATTGATTTATTAATAGAATATTGGAACACTTGCGAAAGAATTGATTTGGTTTATCAAATTCAATTACCAAAATATTGGATCAAATGCTAAAGAATTGTATCAATTACGAAATAACTGATTCTGCTTATTAATTTTAACTAAAAACCTATTGGAACCAAACCCTAAGTGTGAGAGAAAAAAAGCGTTCAAAAACGATTTTTAAATTATTTATAAGAGAAATTATCCTATATTTTATTTTAAATATTGTAAAAAAATCCTACATTTGAAATAATAATTATTATTTGTGGAAACACTCTGTATTTCTCATGTGGTTCACTTGGTACGCATAGCGATAACACTTGTATTGTTCTTTTCTTTTGTGACGTCCGTCGGCGTCGTTTAGGTTTTACAACTATTATATAACTACAGAAAAAATGGAGTTTTTCTCTGCGTGCTCTGTCGCACACGTTCACTTACTCGCCGTGTTTCACCTCACGTGCAACAATAATTATATACATAATGTTTTGTGCTGTTTTTTTCACAGTGCGCAAAAAGAATTATAACTTGTACTGAACTTCAGCGATGTGTGAAAAAAACAGCAGGTGCTATTTAAGGTGTTTATATATATGACTGATATGTTGACGATGTCTACTCGACAAACGGTGAAGTGCAAGGTGCATGTTATTATTTGTATTTTATAACATAAGTAAGTGTGAGAGTGTGTTTGTGCAATTCGTGCATTTGTTATTGTTTAAAATAACATAACTATATGCAATTAAACACATTAAAGATAATTGAGAGTTATAAATCAATTCGTACGGGTTTTTTTCTCGAGAATTCTGCATTTATATATATATATATATAGTTTTAAAAGGTCTGCTATTCCTCATAATAGTACACAATTGGTGTCAGCGGCGCACAGTGGATGCATTAGAAATATAATCTTGTAGCTGCGTATGATTTTCTCCATGCTCGTCAAAGAGACATTCACAAAATGTTTATTTTGATAGTGCTAATGCGTGCGCTATTCGTGTTTATTTGTGTATGTTTAGATACATGTAAAATAATCCGCACTGCAACATAAAAGACGTACATAAATAATTTATATAAATTTACGTGCCGGCATCTAATTTTAGTTCGTGCTTCTTGTACGACACCACGAAAGCGCATGTTGCACTCGCTGATGTAAGTCCACGGCTGCTGCGCATGAATTCCGCATTTATGATAATATTTCTGTTGCATTTTTGTGAGCGTGCATCGTACTTCGTACATATTGCGTTTGTTGTGTTTTGTACGAGTATATAATTTTGCCGTGACGCGTGTGAACTCTTGCTATTGTTCTCCGGCGGCGTGTTTTACGATCGTCATCTCATATAGCATCTTGCGCAGAACGACGTAGAATTTAGAATCTTACGTGTTCAGTGTAGATTTTAAAACGAGCAGCCACGCAGCATATTTTATGTAATATAGTCGGTTTTTGAAGTTTCGTAGTGCGCAGACGGATTTTTACGAGAAAAGGGTTTTATGTTCTATTACCAAAACCATAAAAACTTATAAATATTTTTAAATAAGTAAGAATGTTTTTTTAAAGTGTATACGTGAAATCAAGTCCGTGTTGTTTGTTCGAAATATAGATAAAGTAATGTTTCTTTTGAAGATCATAGAACATTTTACAACAACGTTTGCATATTATGGAAATGAAGGTAAAGTATTTTGATGATGGCGTGGCGGTACATAGATCATGGATACGGATCCAGTCAGTTCTGAAAACTAACATTCTTTGGTTTTAGTTATTTTGACCTTATTCAATTAGTGAGATTTGGGATGTAAAAAGGATTTAATTTTGTATAATCGACTGAAATGTATATTTATATTTGTGTTTTTTCATTAAACGCGTAAGCAAGATGCGTTTAAGCAAAGATGAGATATGATGTTGAGTACTCATGGCGCACAGTGGAAATCTTCCATTAAAAACGCATAGCTTGATCATACAAAGTCCAAATTACTATATAAATGCATTTTTATTAAACAACTGCGCTTTAAAATGGCGTTATTATTTGCCATTTTTTACTTTCCTTTTTGTAGACCTTTATGATGATTAAAAAATATTTGTTTTATATATATTTTTTTATAAATATTAATTTGCTTTTTTTTCTTCCATAGAGTATAAAATATATTCTAATTCTATGTATAAAATAATAATAAAGTAATGTCTGTCGGGGAAAATTGGACCGTTTGTTGTGGCATCTTTTGCAAGAACGTCGGCTCAGTCGTTGTTGTTTATACCCCGATATGTGGGAACTTAAATGATAGGAATCCAGAAATTATGCGACATGCTTACGTTTGCTACGTATTTAAGGATCTACATTTTAACTTCAAACTGGTCAAATTTCCATCAAGATATTTTTTGTATTTAATAAAGTCTTAAAAACGGATATTTTTCTTTTTACAACTAACGCTGAGAAAAAATCATGTTTTATAACAATATCAAAATATATATATATATATATATATATCCTAATATCCCAATCCTTGAATATACTTTTAGTTCTCATAGACTCTTGTGGTAGAATATTACTTTTAATTTTATTTATTCCTAAGAATACCAGGCAGTTGCCATGCTCATCAGATTTTTTAGAACATTTTAAAAACTCTTGTTTTTCTATAAAACACAAAAACAGAGAGAATTTGGGTGACAGGCAAACTATACTCTGTAAAAATCTCCCAAAATCTCCCAAAATCTCTTTTATTCGCTTTGTGTTTTTGTTGTTGTGTACTAAAATTGTTTTGGGGTCTATTTCATGCTGCCAGAATTTGTCTTAAAAACAGTGTTTCGATTTTTTTTTTAAAGAGATAAATTTGTGAAATTATAAAACTCCAAATAATATAAATTTTAAAATCCATTTTTATGATGTTGACCTTCATCAGTCTTCACTCTACATCTTCCACCCACAGATGAATAGATTTGTATGAATCTTTGTACAATTAAATAGAAAACTTAGTTTGATTATTTTGTCAACAATTAATTTAGAATTTTGATACTTTGAAGCAAAAAAAAAGTTAAACTACTATGATATTATTTACAAGTTTTCCAAATTCGAAAATCTTTTCAATTTTATTCTTGCGTTTAATAATATTGTTTTGAATAAATTGGAAATAAGGCTTTCGAGCACCCGGCGCAGACCAAAACTTGCCGTGCATTATTTAATTGAAGGTGGAGCCGCCATTTTTTTTTTATAATAAAAAATAAAATTTTGGAAGGAAGAATAAAATAAGGTAATGTTTTAAAAGTATTTTTTTCATATTAAAAAAAATACTGAAGTTCATGCATTTTTCATGCCTTAAAAACGTCGATTTAAAAACCAACCCCTAAGTTTTTGCTAGTATTTTCTTGTTTTTTTGATAATTTTTTATTTTGCTAAAAAGAATAGCACCATGCTAGAAAATACAGCAAAAAAAAACAAACAAAGTCCATATACTTTCCTTTCATTATCTGGAAATTAAAAATGCCGCAAATTTTTAAGTCAGGTTGTGGCTTAAAAAAATAGTTTTTAAATCTATAAAAGGTTAAACTCTTAACTTTAAACTTCTCCCTCCATAATAGGAATTTTGCGATAAAATCATTAATGTATCCCAATTTTTTGTAGAGCGCACTGAAATGAGACTCATTTAATGGCCCTACTTACCTTAGACAATCCAAAAACAAGCAATTTTTTAAATTATTCGTTGGCACTAGTATTTTTACTATGGCTAGATAATATTTGACAATATATTTTTGTAGATAATGATATTCTAAGAAAATATGTATAACCGTAAATATTCTCAGTCACTTATTTGATGTGTATGATGCTTTTTTAAAGCTCATCTTTTATTACGTTTTTTTATTACCTTTTTAAAAAGGAATAATATTTTTCCCTTAGAAAATCATTATTAACAAGAATATATAGTTACATTTACGCTTAAAAAAACATATATTTTGAACTTGTGTCGGTCTAATATAGATTTCTGTATAGTTTGTAAAAATGTTTTTACCTCGTTGTACGTAACGTAACCCCTCGATTATCACATATCAATATTCTCAGTTATCTCAATACGTTTGTCGACTTTCATCCGAAACAAAGAAGAAAGAAACACATATAAAATAAGAGCTCACATTTCTATTATGCTAATTGGCTTTTGCTCATATTTACTCACCACTCAGATTCTTATTCTTATTAGAATCCGCTCTTGAGGTGGAGTACTCGCGAGAAAGAGCAAAAACATAAACAATGTACGAACGACCACGCAAACGCATTTCCGCACCATGCACACTCAAAAACGAGAGCAAGCGGCACATGCCGGCCGCTACCGCACTCCACGCAGCGACGCAGTCTTTGTCTCACTGACGCTTACCACATACAAAGAGAGAAACTTACGCAAGCAAGCGCGTTGCTAGTTGCAGCGTTGTGCTATGTGCTCAACTAAACGTCAAACGTATGTGAGTGTGAGAGCGGCTCTATTTATACCTTGCTCATGCTCTCGACTGTTCTAAACTGCAGCGGCAGCGTTGTGTTTTGTTTTTGTGTTGCCTCTTTCGTGTGTTGTGTATGTGTGTACTGTGTACAGTGTAGTCGCTCAACCTCAAACAAACGTGTGCGATCTGCGAGAGCGAGTATGAGAGCGGCGTTCTATTTATACCTCGCTCTTGCACCGCAACGCGCCGGCCGTCTTTCGTCTCTCAAATCTCATTGCAAAGTGCAAAAGCAAATTGGAAAATGCTGTCATGGCTGACACAATACAAGTACACGCTCTTTAGCGTCGCCATTACGAGCACAACGAAAAACCAATCAAATTTTCTGATTTTTACATTGTGTCCACGAGTAGCCAATTCAATTACGACTCAAATTGAATCGTTTGCACGAGACGCATCGACTTCAGGTCATTCCTTGCTCCATCGAATCCACTAAATCGCTAAAAAGGTAAGTAATCACGTGTGCCACTCGCCTACAATACGGTTGATTTTTGTTCGACAGCCATCAATTGGCTACAGCAATATCGACCTTCTAGTTCTAGAGTTCCGCGGGAGGCATTTTTTGTATTGTTGTTATTTGTTATCGTGTTGTTGTGAAAGGGTGGAAGCAGTGGGTGTCGTGCAGATGCAAACAACACATAACTTCTGTTCTTCTGTACCCTAAGCAAAGTAAATTGAGTGTTGTGTATTATGCTTATATGTTTTGTGTGATTCGAATTCGTCTATATAGATATGTCCGTTGTCGAGGCCGAAAAGGAGGCCAGCGAGGTACTGCACTCTCTGCTGTCTGTGGAACGGATAACAAAAAACCCACATGCAAAAGTGATTGGCAGTAGCGGTGGCGCACACTGGCAGAAACAACAGAGTAACACCGCCGATGCAGGCTTGATAGCAGTTCGAATCCAAAAAATGGAGGACGAGGTATTTTATTTTGATTGAAAATTACATTTCAACGTAGAATATAATCGATGTTGTTGTTGTTGTGTGTGCTGTGCAGACTTTGTCTCCGGACCGGCCAGATGAACTGGTTGACGTCGAGGGCGATGACGATGACGATGATGATGACTATCACTTTGCTGCTGAGCACAAGAAACAGATGAAAACACCACCAAATGCGGTGCGCGACGACGACGAAAACTCAAAGTCTACCGATGACAATGAATCATCCGTGGCCGAAGTACTGGAACGCCTGAGCAAGGGCTGCGAATGCTCAGACGGTTGTTTTCAGAATCTTGACGCTGAAAATGTGTACAAACATCGCCTGAACATGGCCGAACTCACCAAAGAGGAGCACGACATGTACTTAATGGGCGTCACAATGTCCAGCATGGCAAATCGCACAAAGACGCATCGCAACAAAGAGCGTATCCGACAGCGTGCCTCTTACGTGTACCAAGGCAAGAAGGTCTGTCTGGATGCTTTTGTGTACCTTGAGCACGTTACCAAGTATCATCTGAAGATCATTCGATCGCATGTACTCACGCACGGAGTCACGCCACGCACGCACGGCAATCAAGGCAAGAAACCACATAACACATTCTCACTGGACATGTACAAGTGTGCCGAGCACTTTGTGCGTGAGGCACTGCTCAAGCACGGTGACCTTACACGACCCATTGTGGTCACATCCGAGAGTCGAGCCAATATCTATGAGAAATTCAAGGAATCCGGTTTGCATCCCGATGGCAAGATCATGGGATTCTCGACGTTTCGATACTTTATGAAGAAACAATTCCCGAACGTACGTTTTCTGCCGAATGTCGTGAAGGACACACCGAAGCGGAAGCAAAGACAATCAACGGCAGTGGCCACTACCGTTGATGCCGCAACCGCCACAGCAGAAGAATGGTCAGACACACCAGCCACCGAGGAACAGGTAATTATGGAGATTGTGCACGACAGCAATATAAAAATAGAACCGCAAACGTATTATCTGGCACAAGTGGTGGGTGGTGAGGATGGCGTATGCCAAAAACCAGGTATTGGTAACGCCGCCACATCAGAGTGGCCAGACAGACCAGTTGATGATGAACAACGACATTTATTCGAGGAGGTTGTGCACACCGGCAACACAAAACAAGAAGCACAAACGTATTATCTTGCGCATATGGGCCAAGATGGCGAGTGTCAACAGATTTTTGAGGTTAACATGAACAACGGTACAGATTGAGGCTCGGCAGCGAATTGAAATGGCACAGTGATGGTGCAGGACTGCTTTACGAGTTTGTAAATACCATTTATAGTATATATATATAAATATATAGGACATGCATATGTATTTAGGTTTGTTATTTTATTATTTCTACTTTTGTGTGGAACTTAATATTGAAAATAAAATATAGGTTGCAGTGCAGCAACGACGATTTAAGAGATTTTGTTTTGGTTCTGTGGATATTTCTGATACCCGTGGTGACTTTCGTCAAAAAGGTCGATAAGAACCGGACGATGACGTGAAGAATTACAGTCTTCATTGAAATACTGGATTACATCTTAAATGTGTGTGTTCATATTTTGTCACAGATGCGGTTGAAGCAATTTCAAAACGTGATCAGCTTTCTTTTGTGAAATGTAAGTATTTTGGCCTGCTGCCCTACCCTTAAACAAATAGTATGAGACTGGAGTGCAGAATTACATGGGAGAAATAAATCCCTTACGAGGTAGGCACTTGTATCCTTGGCTGCTTGAGACGGTCCTATTTTTATGATTATGACACTCTGAGGTTTGCGTTTAGGCCATTTAATAGTATTCTTCATTTTTTTGGCGCGTCAACACGGCTTGCTTGCTCCTAGTTTGTGGGTACTAGTTTGTGTATACTTTTGATGGATATTTGAGAATCAGAGAAGGTTTTTAGGGTTTGAATACTTGATATAAAGGCGTCAATGTTTTAAGCTGGCATCATAAATTTGATGTAAATTAAATATTCCCAAAATCGAAGAAGAATTTTACGTGTAATTAAAATTTGTTTTAAATACATTAAAAATATTGATTAAATATATTTATTATTTTTTGTAGGTAATTGTTTAGGGACAGTGAGCCAAATGGTTAGGGGGTCTAATGAGGTTAAGAGGGTGTTAGGAATTTTACATATTGGCATTTTTGCACTCGGTACTTTACGATAAAAAATATTATTTTTGGTTATTTTATATATGCGGAATAAACGTATTTTCACAAAAAAGTGGCATTTATAATTTTGTAATAAAAACAACGCATCTTTTTATACGAGCATTTTTTATTATTAAAGATTTTCTAACGCGGAATTTTTGCAACACGGTGCACAGTGGATACCTTACTTATTATTGAAGTTTTTCAAACGCGGAATTTTACA
>JAAAKO020045269.1:0-11702 GCA_010015015.2 Bolitophila cinerea
ATACTCGATGCCTAAACCGTTGCAAAAAATAATATATATATATATGTATATATATATATATATTTAAAATAAAACTTACTCTTTATCACATTGTTTTGATCATCTTGTATCGATGAACGGCGACTTTGCTGCGGACTGTGTCGGTTGAACCAGCGACTAAATCTAGACTTTCCATTGGCTGTCTCTTGCTGCACCTCTTCGTTCTACAAATACAGTTGTTTTTGAGAATAAATCAATAAGACTCTAAAAATAAAAATGTACCTCATGAAACAAATCGGTGATTGCGTCCATTCGCAAAAATTCTTCAAAATTGAAATCTTCCCCATCGTTATTCTCATTGTTGCCAGCATCGTCATCATCAACGTCGTCATCATCATCAACATCATGAGCGCCGTGTACGTTGTCTGCACCATTCTTGTTCTCACGCAATAGCAAAACACCGTCTTTGCTTTTTACTTTCTTAGCGTTGTTGTTGCTATCATTTACTTTGGTCGGCGTTGATCTGGCCGGCGGTGAGCTAACCGACTGAGTGGTTGCTGTTGTTGTTGTGCTTGCGTTCACATCTTCGTCATCCAGAGAATTATTGGTAACCACCGTTTGTCGAGCTGTCTGCTGCTGCTGTTGCTGTCGCTCGGTTCTTTTTGCGGTTGCACTCGTTTTTGCCGACTGCACTGTAGCTACAACATTTGATTTAACAATCTTTTGTTGTTGTTGTTTGTGTTCCACTACTGGTGTTGGTGGCTGCACCTCATCCGGTTCTGGTTCGTCAAAACCACGTAACTCGATTGTGTCATGCTGTGACGTCGGGCCACCGCTAAACCATTCCGGTTCCTCAGCACGATGATTCTCATTGTACATACGTCGGCGATCGTTGTTGTTATTGTTGTTGTTGTGTGGTCCATTATTTTGGTATCGATTATTTCCGCCACTGGGTCGACTGTTTTGACGGTCTTTCTCACGATCGTATTCACGACCAAATGAGCGTCTATCGTAACGATCCTCACGATCACGGAAATCACGTTGCGTCGAATCGGAACCCAGATTTCGATGATTCGAAATTGGGTGCTGCTGGTGATTTTGTTGCTGTTGTTGTTGCTGCTGCTGCGATTGTTGTTGGTCATTACCTCGATCACGATCACGCAAACCTAGCAAACCACCGCCCGGTCGAAAGTTATAGTCCGATGTCTCAGCACTTTCTTTCTCCGAGCGATAGTCCCACGAAACGTCTCGTGCAGGAATTCGTCCACTACCAATGCGTCGGTCACCACCTCCGCCCACACCAGTTCCAACACCCGATGTACCCGATGTCAGTTGTGGTCCAGTCATAAAAACACTTCTACGCTGTTGCGACGATGCAGCTGCAGTCACCGGTTCCGGTTCAGTTTTACGAGCTGTTGCTGTTGAGGTCGCCGTACCCTTTGGCTCACCGGGACGTCGTTTCACAGCAAACGGAGGCAATAAATAAGCGGACTGCCCTGCTGTGCCGCCACCCGTGCCGCCACCATTGCCACCGACGTTCGACGAGATCTGTTCCGCAGTCGCAGTGGCACTGCCACCACTGTTCCGGCCACCACGGCGTGGAAGCTCCTCGGACAAACGATTTGCCGGATAGGTGTCCATATAGGTGGGTCGTTTGCGTGACAATGCTGTACCACGCATGGCCAACAAAGCATCACGAGAGTATCGTATACGATTGTTCAGTTGCAACGGACCACGACTTAGTATCGCCGGATCCATCATTTCCATCTTGTTTGGATCTTAAATAAAAAAAAGAATCGAAAGAAAAAAAACATAATTAATACAAATTTAGAGATTTGAAATAGAACTAAAATAGAACTCTATGATCGATCAAAATATATATAAAAAGTATTTCGATAAAACAAAGCGATCGTTTTTCGATAAGTCAAAAAGAGCGTTTTTCGATAAAGACAAAGCGATTGTTTTTCGATACGTCAAAAAGTGAGTAATTCGATAGAACAAAGCGAGCTTATTTCGATAAAACTGAAACTGATGAACTATATTTATGTTGAAACTATTTAAAAATACTCGATTTAAATGCCATAATAAAAAGTGAGCACCACAAAATCGTCACTAAACAAACACAACAATAAATTACCGTTTTTCGAGTATGGCGGCCGGGGCGATATAATTTTCGTCTTCACCTCTTCGTTAAAGCTTACGTGCAATTTAACCATTATTATTTCAACAAATACAAAACACAATTTATAAAAAGAAAGATAATAAAAAACGTGTTGTTGCACTTCAAAACTAAAAAGATTTTTGTTTTTTTTTGTGTTTTCTAAATTGTTGAATGTCGTACTTTAAAATGTATACAGGGGCAAAAATCACAAGCACCCACACGTGTTCACACGTAAAAACAGGCAAGGGCCACGAAACACACGATCCGTTTTTAGCAATTCGAAAAGAAAGAAATTTTGAGAAAAATCGAAAACGATCGTAAAATAATTTCAATTCTCTTATCGAAACACTTCTGAGGTAGATTCTTATTTGAAATTTTTAATAATTAGTAATTCGGAGATAAAAACACATGCGACTAAAATGGAGGCTAAATAATTAACTATAGAAGTGTGTTGCGGAAATAAGGAGTCAAATGTTGGAGGTAATTGCTATTGTACTTAGAAATTGTGTATGTGTGTTTTTTTGAAACGGTAAATTTCAATTTTGGTGTTACCAGGTGTGGGGAAATTTCACAAAATTAAAATGGACCAGTGTTTAGTAAATATTTGAAATGTCAATTTGATTGGTTTTGTGTTGATGATTTTTTGCGATTTCTTTGCTTGCAGATAAAAAAAAAATACAAAACACATAAAAATGCACACATGCTCACCGTAGCTGTCCATCGTGGTGGTGGTGGTGGTGCTGCTGCTGCTCAAGGAATACACTACGTCCACCTGGTTTAATGGACTCGCAGAAGCCGGTTCATTCATCGCACACACTATCGCACAAGCACGTAAACGTTGTCGTCGTGATGAATGCTGGCGCGCGATCACTAGTTAAAATTGTTATTCGCGTGGTTTGTGGAGTACTTTGTTTTGCGGGTCAACACACAGTAAAACCAGGGGTTTTTTCTTTACCACACCCTAAATTTCGTAAACAATTTTTGGATTGATTTAAATTTAATTATAGAAGTGTTTATTTATATATTATATATAAATATAATGTAAATGGGTGCGTATGTATATAGTAACTTTTATCCATATAAATGTAGCCTCTTTTGTTCACACACACACACACACACACACACACACATATACATATACAAATTTATGATACATGCACTTTTATTTCATGTGTTTACCCCTTGGGGAAATGAAACAATACCAAAGATTCACTCTTTTGGGGATCTAATAAATTAAAACTTTTATTTCTTATTTAATTAAATGAATCAATACAAATTAATCGTTCAAATTTAGTTGATTCAATACTAAATGTCAATTTACATTAGAAATCGAGAGATTTGCTAATAAATAACAAATAATAAAGTGTTTCTTTATTCTAATTATTTTCGAGACACCCAAAAATACGTGTAAACAAAATTTTTATTTCTATTTGTATATTTTTAATATTTACCCTAACAATAGAATGGAAAGTCCTTTAAGAGTATGTATACATATATTGTATATTGTATTGTATATATATATAAATATAATTAAAATATACAATATATGCTGTTTAAGTAACACTCAATTTATAACTTTGACTCACAAGTCATTGAAACGTATTGGTTTTCAAAATTTGTATTTTAATGGATTTGTTTCGACTAACAAAAATATATACACACTCACACACACATACTCGCACACACACACGATTAACTAAATTGCATACGAAAAACGCAATGTTCTGCATTCACTTTGGAACGAAAGAGTTGTTCTAGGAAGGTATAAAAGAGAGATTCAGGTGACGAGGGCCTAGTGCAGGCCGATCTCGGACGGACAAGCACACACAATTTGCACACTTGGTAGCTTTTCAGTTTTTTTTATATATATATATACATTTCTACACATTTATATATATATATATATATATATATATATTTCGATCGCACACACAACAAATTTCCAACACATACGCTGCTGCTGTAGATGCGATCAAAATACACGAGAAAATGGCCGCTGACCAAATTCGCAATTAGTGTGTATTCTATTTAAGATAACAGTAAAACAGTCAATCGGCTATTTCACTTAAATATATGTTAAATACTTCACTCACAAATCAAGACGTGCAAAAATTACTGTGAAATGTCAGCCATATGCAATATTATTTTGTGTTCTGTCGCTGCGCTGTGTGTGTATGTGTGTGTGTGCGTGCGTTTCGATTGAGTTCCACAAACGTTGAAACGTCGTGCGACGCGTTGCGGCATTTTGTGTATGACCTGATGTAAATGCGCTGCAATCTTGGCGCTGCGATTTTCTGTCGCACCCGGTTTTCTATCAAGGCGCTGGTGTCGTGAAAGGGGTTGTGTGGAACGTAAAATTGAACGGAGTGTACGAATCCCGCTCCTCCTTATTTAACACAGCATTTGAATATTACTAAGTTACTATTAATTTGTTTAATTCGTAAAACTAATAGGCTGCAATTTTGTTTAAACACACATACAAAAATGATAAAAAGGATGATTTTAACATTTTAAACACAAACTTGCTCCCCATAATAACCCGCCCTTGAGATTTTAGTTTGGATCTTTATAAAAATGGTCACGGTCGTTGGATGGTCAGTTTTTCCGTGCAGAAAGCTTCCTTCAAAGAATGAGGCGCCATCACACGGTTATTTGTGCAATCAAAAAAATTAAAAACTGTTCTCTACAACTGTCAAAAATATGTTTAACCTCATTTTGTTGTGTAAAGGCGTCCTTCAAGGAATGAGGCGGCTTCAGCGGCGATTAGTTGAATCAACAAATTTGGACACCTACCTGTCAAAAATATTATTTAACTTCATTTTTTGTATGCATCTGGGTTTACATATAATTCAACAAGTAAACATAACCTCATAATTGCACTTTTAGGCAGATCAGTGTCCAAAGCCAAAACGCTGCACGAAAACAGCGACTCTAGTGAGCATAAAGGATCCCTATAAGCATTTGCAAAAATACGTACACATATACTTAAAATATAACACTTGTTTGACAGTCCTCTTATTAACAAATCTCTTTACTAAGACAGCGCCTCTAGTGAGCATATATATATACATGTATAAAAAACATTGTAAATATTGTTATTGTGAATGATTGAATTATACTTACAAAACGAATACCAAAGAGCGATAGAGAAAGCGAGACATCCACATCACATTCTTTGACTGTACCGTGTATTTCTCTCTTCTCTATATTTCATGAGTAAATTTGTAAGTCCTGTATTCTATTTTCCACGTTCCACGTTCCAAATTTCCAATTCCAATTTTGCCGTAGGCAGAGTTTATAAACGTTTATTAAGGGGAATGCTACACACACACCGCGACAGGGCCAACAACGCGACCAACGACATGAGAACGCGTGCATATGCGCGGCTCTGATTAGTGTTGCCAAACGTAAGATTTTTTGCGTTTTCTTGTAAGATGAAAAGCGAGCATTGCCAATAATTGCCATTTTTTCTTTGTTACGATGCCTTTTTATTAATGTTTTTAGTTTTTATTACTTTAAGCTGGGTTTTAATTGTGAAACACTGCTGGCAAAACATTTTTGTACGGACATGCTGAAAAAGATTAGATTCACATTATGATAGACAGAGACAAAACGTGTGCGAAGATATTTTTGCCCAGCAAAGAGCGTACTTTTAACGTTTCTCTCAGCAATGACGTTGCTGGCAACGTTGTATGTCTCTCTCGCACTTAATTCCAATCTGTATTTCCATCTTGTTTCCACATTGCTGGAAGCGAATGTTTCACAATTAAAACCCAGCTTTAGATATTAGTAAACTGACATAACCCTATATTTTATGCATATCGAGCTTAAAAATAACGCACTTATGACAATTTTTGATAGATACCGATTACCATTTAAAGTTCTACCCAAAAACAATTACAGAATAATTTTTTATATCGCCTGGCGTTCACCTCTCCTGTCAGCGAGAACATTTTTTTTACGCCTTGACATTGCTGCATACCAAATGTATGTGAAATTAGTAAATGTACATATTATTTTGATATACAAAATAGTAAAAGATATGTTTAATGTAATATTTTGTATTTTGCTTACATTTTAATGCATTTTAACGTATTATAAAAAAATAAAAATATAAAATTCTGTCGGATCTATCGTAAATTTAAAAAAACACATTGCTTGATAGCGTTATTTAACATATTATAACATATTATTCATCTTAAGCTATTAAAACATATAAAACTAAATTTATAAAAACATAAACAAAGATAATTTAAACTTGCGCGCGAAAATAGTTTGTCCAAACCCATCAAAATTTGCTGGTTTTACATGCAAATTGCTATGATCATCGGGACACACTATAGAGTCGAGGCAATTAAGTTACGTTCCACCAAATTGCGTAAAAAACGCCTCGCCGAGAGGCGATCGCCAGGCGTTAGTCGATTTTTGCTTTCTCCCGCTGCTGGTAGCTGTGAATCTTCTTCTTCTTCATTTAATTTATTTTTGGTCGAGACGAAAAACAGCCATATAACTGTATTGAGTGTGGGAACATTGCGGCGAACACGGCAATTGCGGCGGCGGACCATTAGCCATCATTATCATCATTAACACCATCATCATCACCACCACCTTTTATTTATTGGTGTTATGTTGCTATTACTGTTTTGTTTATACATATTGTTTTGGCGTTAAATGTAATTAACAGTGAAAAATATATATTTCCTTTAAAAATAGATTAGGTGAAAGGATTTAGTGCCTGTGGGGACTTTTTCTCTCCCTCTTCAAAAGGGGGTTTCTCTCCAAAACCGAAAAACAAAATTTTATGTTTTTTTAATAAATGATTTTTTGGCAATGAGGGTCCACGGTCTCAAAGAATAAAAAGCTGTGAAATTTTGACATTTTGGTAAAAATGGCATACGTTTTTATGTTTTCCCCCTCCCCTCCCCTCTCTATATCAAATTGTATAAAATATGACATTTTTTTACTATCTCCTGAAAGGGGGATTAGATCTCCTTCCCCCTTTTTTAAATTATAGCAAATTTTAAAAACCTTTAATTTGATACCAAACACCGAGCCAAACACACCACTATTGAATAACGGAACGCTCATAAATATTTTTTAACAAATCCTTGAACTCCTACCATCCCTAAGGAGTTTAATTCCTAAACATAAAATGTTTTTTTTTTTGTGTTGGGGGCTGCCCCCTTGAAACTTCTTCGAGGAAAAATGTTTTTTTTTTGGTTCAAATATTCGCGTTTATTTTACAGTGCAAATTGTAGGTGGCGCACAAGCAGTGTGCGGATTGCACATTCACAATGCGCAATATTACCTGTATTGAGTGTGGCAACACTGCAGCGACTACAAAGTTGGACATGCGGCGAACACGGCGATGGCGGCAGACCATCAGCCAGCAACCATCAGCCATCACCACCACCACCATTGCTGCAGGCCGCATACCACCATCAGCAACGCATTTCATGTTCATGTGCTCTTGCTCTGTCTTGCTGACGCTCTCTTTCTTGTCTCTCTGTCTGTCTCGTGCGCAGTGCGCACAAGCTACACACAAAACTCGAGAAGGAGAATGCGGAGAACACGATAAAACTCACAACTCACACAACTCAGGCATATGCGAGACACCATTGAAGTTGGTTTAGTGTCAATACGCGTTTTTTTTCCATTCCCTATACTAAAAACATAGAAAAAACAGAACTTCGTCGCAGTTAGTTGTTTTGTTGTTGTTAAAAAATGTTCAAACGACAATTCGGGATAAATTGTGGATATTAAAAGTAAACCAGTGATTGAGTCACTTGCGTCTAATTCATCAATTTGCAAACAAAGACTCGGAAAAGTTATATATACATATAAATTTATTGTATAGATATATGTGTACTATATTAGCTGCAGCGATTGCTTAAAAATAATTCGGTGTATGTGTGTGTGTGTGTGTGCGAGAGTGTGTTTGTGTGTGTGTGCTACACACGCAGTGTACGGACCGAACGAACACACAGAGCACACAGAACCGCCTTCGGAACATTGATCGCGCGTATGTGAGTAAAAACGGGACTATTTGACATTTTCGTGTGTGTATGTGTGTTGGATAGCTAGGCGAAGACGACGGACGACGACGACGACGACGAAAAGCCACAGAAGTGCCTGTTATATATCCAAAAAGAAGTGCTACAATAAAACGTGCTGATAAATCGGATCACATTCTCTCATCATTAAATTTCATCTTTACGGTTTTTCTCAAATGTAAATATAACGTTAACTGAAACAATTATAAAGTTGTGTGTGTGTACACATACACACACCCGCGCGTATACACATCCATTTTGCAGTGCTACGAACATTGAATATACACACACTCACACAACAAAGGATTAGTAAAGAACATATATAATATAAATTATATATTATTAAGAAGATTGCGAACGCAAAACGCGGGGTGCGTGCGTGTGTGTAAGACAAATGTTCGCAGCATCATCAAAACCAGGACTCTGAAACATAACCAAACAAAATCCGTTCGTGTGGCCCAGTTACAGACACTTTATAATGTATAGATAATATAAATATCAAAACAACAAAAAAAGTATGTCTTGCAAGGAATACCGGATTAATTGCGACTGAATAGTGGCCGCGCCGCGCCGGAGGTCTATTCAGCTCCGCAGTGCTGTGTGTGTGTGTGTGCACTGTGAGTGTGTGTGTGTGTGTGTGCGCGTTTTTCCTGCAAATCAAGTTTTCCTTTGCCGATCCGCACCCGCACCGCGCCACATTTTACAAAATATTGCAGCAGACCCCGCACGCCGCGCGCTCGCTCGCGTGTGTATATTAATTTTCTTTCTAAAGTTTTTTTTGTTTGTTTACCTTAAATGTTTCTTGTAAGTTTAAGTTAATTATGTTTTATTGTTGGTTCAGCAATAACTCTCGATTGTCATTTGTCTCATTTTGTAATTGTAATATATTTATAAAAGTCTATCGAATTTGATTTTCGTCCTGTTTCCTGTATTTTTTTGTTGTTTTGGATTTCTATATTTAATTTTCGCAATTCGCTGAGATTTTTTTCATTTATGTTTTTTTGTTTGTTTTTAAATTAAATCAATTTCTAGTGTTTTTGTTTTTGCTTTTGAATTTAAAAGTTATAACTAATATTATAAACTGTTAACGTAGAGCCTATCGAAAGAATAAGACATCGGAGTTTTTGTGTGTACTGCATATAAATAATAATAATAATAAAAACACAACAACAACAACAACCAAACAAACCACCAAAACTCCTATTTATAATTAAATATCGTTAAAAAAACATTCTTCTGTAATATGATTACCATAGGTAGATTGATAGGCGGCATTATGACAAACCCGATAAGACGTCCACGATTCGTTGTGCTACCCGGATTTAAAGCAACCTCGTGTCTGACCGTGGTGCTGCTCATATGCCTGGAAACGGTGCTCCTCTCAACGGTGTCGAATTGTGCAAAGACCTTTTATATGCATTGGAATACCACAAATAGCATGTAAGTATATTATACATATAGATAGCATAGTATATTATAAAATATAATTTATATATATTGATTTTAATCTCTCTAAAGTCGTTATTTGTATAACTTTAATTAAATTGCACACATAATGTACAATGCCGCATGCAACTTCATTTCTAAATATTTTATTTTTATTATTATTTTATTTATTTTTTAAATAACGAATGAATTCTTGTATATTTAAACTCACACACACACACATACATACATACGAGTCCCGCAGTCGCGAAATCGCTTGCATTTTTATTAAAAAATATTGAATTCATCATCAATATATTATTTGTAGGTGTTTTATTGTGTATAACTTGTATATGTATATATTTATATACATAAATACCATCCTCGCGGTCCGTAAACTTGTGTGTTTGCATTGCTTTTGAATACTTGGCTCAAATTCTTTGTAGAGTGTATGTGTATGTGTGTGTGTGTGTGTAGTCGATTTCAGTTCAGATCTATTTATCGCCCATATATATATATATAGTATAAAATATATATACTATATTGTGTGCATGCTTGTATAGTAGATTTCAATTCAGAAAATCACCCACTTCATGTTTGGCTCGTTATTCTATATATATATAAATATATACAAGTTGTTTTGTTTACCGAGATGCATCTACAGATGATTGTCTTTTTTCGGCCTCACTCTCTCATTCTCTCTCTCCCATTATGTCTCCTTTTTTATACGCAAAAATACATTTGGACGGGACACAGAGAAAATAATATAAATTATCCTTTATTTAGCCCAAAAATGCATACATATGCGTATATACCAACTTAAATCATAATCCACGTCAATAACCGATGAGTATCTCACACATTTTATATACAACAACAACAAAAGCAAAACTAAATAATAATAATAATACGAAAGAAAAAAAAACAACTTAGGCTCGATACCACAAACTCTGCACAAACAAAAATACAAAAATCAGCACGGCCGTTTACAAATTCTTATAATACTTATATACCATATGCTCGGGTATATAAAGATTGAATTGAATTTAGGTGTGCGTTTATATATTTTCTGTATACTATATACTATATATATACCTCACATACCTGCGACGTGCTTCGTGCTGCTTGGTGATGCTGATGGCGGTTAAATAAATGCACATACTCGCTCGTCTGTATACACACACATATTATGTTTGTGTGAGTGTGTGAGTGTGTGAGTGAGGGCTATGTGTATTTGATTGTATACTTGAATTTATATATATATATATTTATTTCTACATTTAGTTTTATATGCACGAAACGCGTTTATTCACCACATCTAAAGTGTCTGCCACAGAAATCGAGAGGCATTATCGAAAACACTAAAAATCACTCAAAATCTCCCTTAAAATAAAAATTAAACTATTACAATACAAAAAACAAAGCCAAAACATGTGCTAGTTTGAACAGCATCAATTGGCAGAAAAAATGTTGATTTCGGGATTCAAGCCTTTGTCTCTTTTGATTTTTATAATTGGTTTTAAAAACTTATCAAATTTTGTTTTATTTTATTGCTGGCATATTAGTTGGTCTCTATTTAGAGACTTGTTCTCTTATTTTGAACCAAGTCTCTTAAAGTCTCTTTTATTTACATATGGTCTCTTAAGTCCATATTTTCAACTATTTCTTTAAACATTTTTTTTTTTTATTAATTCGTGAGATTTTACAATTGAATTTATTGAACTATTAGTACATGTAATAGTAAATGTAAAATTTGATAAATATTAAATTAAACAAATGAAGATTGTGGGCTATTTTAAGGAGAAAGTAATTTAAAAAAAAACGTATGTCCTTAAAATGTGATGTGAGCTAATACTCGTAGTTCTGTTTTTCTCATTGAAAATATAAGCAACACAGTTAAAAATGTATATATAATACAATAATAATATATATACAAATAGACAAAACCATTTTTTATTTGTGCTTATTTATTTTTTTAGATTTCTATTATATTTGAGTGTACCTTCCAAGGAGGTGAAACCGTTAGGGTCTTGGCAAAAAGAGGCACTCCTCAGGGGGGAGTACTTCCCCCTTTGCTGTGGAGT
>JAAAKO020045291.1:0-26748 GCA_010015015.2 Bolitophila cinerea
TTTTTTTTCCAAAATCTATCGATTAGATTTTTTATAAGAATTAGTATATATATATATATATATATATATATATATGTCTACCTACACAAACATAATAGAAAATTTAGTATAGGTACGAAAAAATGCGTTATACTATATAGAAAATTAATTAGGTTTCAATGTGTTTGTGTGTATTTTATACAAAACTCCCTCATTAACCATTATTTACATAATTTAATATTATACTAGTATATATACACTGATGAGGTAGCGCAATGCAGCGCTCAACGCTCGCAAACGATTTAATAAAACGCTTTAATCTTTGCCGACACACACAAGTGTTAAGCTTTAAGCTTCAACGCGATAATAAAACTTGCCGTTACGCGCGACGCGGTGCTTTCAAAAGGCACATACGAATATTATATACATGTGCGACTGATATATATAACTACATATACTAATTACAGGACCATACTATGAGACTATCTATATAATATTATATATAAACTATTGTACTTACTCGTTCACCGCATCCGGTGGATTGGAACACGAGTACAATTTGCGTTATTTTTATTACTATTATTTCTATTTGTAATGCTCTCTCATGTTCACTAGTAACGTCCGAATTTGAAGAGAAATCACGACAACAATACTTTTTTTTTTAAATCTAACGCTACATATTATTGAATTTAATATGTAAATGATTCAAGGTACGGTTTAGTTGGAAAATGTGCCGGTAATTATATATAGACCACTTTCTAAGTCACTTCTTTTGGTACCGAATTTCATTCAGATAACTGTATAATGCGTATGCGCAACACTAATGTGCCGGTGATTATGAAAGTGGCTTAGATCATCTTATATTTGGTATCCATTTTCTGTCAGATAATTGTATAATAAGTATGTGCTACGCTATCAAAGTGAAAAATCAAAAAGGGACTTAGACCACTTTCATAATTAATAATAAAAATATATATTGTAAGTTTTTTTTTTTCTTTTTTTTCGATTATAAAAAAAAAACAATTATTTTTAATTCAAATTTTTTTTATTGTTTTATCGATTTTTTGTCAACAAACTGTACCAAGTTCCAACTTTACATTGATGTTTTATATTTAATGTTAATGGTGGATCCAAGACAAGGAAGTCGAAATTCTGTAAAGCTAACAAATAATTGAAAATGGCATTTTTAGTTTATTGCAAATAATTTATTATTAGACTGTAACAAAGTAAACGTTCCGAAAAAATCCTGGAAGATCAATATCTGATGTCCAAAATACCACAGTCTGTAAAAAGCATAGGACATACAAAATTCATAACGCGCCAAAATATCTAACGGCCTCAAATCACCGAACGGCTAAAATACAAGATGGCCAAAATTCCAGATGGCACAAATTCTAGATACAAAAACTGTCGGAATCATAAAAACCCAGATATTCAAAGTGTTAGTTTTTGTAAATATTCAAAAAGACAGATTCGTTGACCACACTTGTTGAGCCTTAATAGTCTATGGGTGTTGAAGGTACCGAACTCAAATTTCTGTTCAGCCGAAATCTTAATCGCTTAAAATTCCTGACAGAAAAAAATAAATTAAATTAATACAGTCGAAAACTCAGCACATCAAGACTGTGATTACAGATGGGTAATTTACACGACTACCAAAATTGTGGAAGGCCAAATAACCAGACTACTCAAGACGTTATAAGAATCCCGGAGAAAGCTCCGAACTACTAATGAAACGCTGAACAAAACATTACTATACTGAAATATTCTCGGAAAAACATAAATTTCTAATTATTATTATTACGAAGCTCAAAGTCCCGGATTACAAAAATTCCGGACGTAAAATGCTAGTTTATTTAACGATAAATAAATCGATAAATAAATAAATCTCAAGTTGTAAATTTTAAATCAAAATCGCTAATTTTTTTAACACCAAAATCAAAAGTTTCATGATAGATTTTTTTTTAATTTTTTATTTTTGAGTCCAATTTTTTAGTTTTCTGTGATAAAAAGATTTTTTTGATACAATTTTGTAATAGATTTTTTTATTGATAGAAAATCGGTAAGCTTTTTTATATAAAAATGCGATAGTCAGTGACTTTTTTTTTATAAAATCAATACGTTTTCTTAATAAAAAATGGTAATTTTATATATTTTTTTGATAGAAAATCTTTTTTTTGTATAAAATTTCCTAATATCGAAAATCGGTAATTTATTAATCTTTTGTTTTTTATTGATAGACAATTGTAAGTTGTCTCAAAATTTAAACGATTGTTCATTTAAATGGCAAATCGTGTTTCTCAATAGAATCGTTACTCTTTACTTTTTACAAAATTGGATTTTTTGATCTTGATTGCAAATCAGAAGTTTATTCTTATTATAAATCGTTTTTTGCTCGATTTAAAATCGGTAAATTTTTTCTCTTCATTGACAATCCTTCATTGTACCTTGTTATCAAATCAAAAGATTTTGCTCCATAAAAAATTGAGTTTTTTCTTTAAATAGAAAATCGGTAAACTTTACATAACGCAAATTGGAAGTTTATTTTAGATCGAAATATACACAATTTTTCTAAATTATAATATAGGAGTGAGGTTTTTTATTATTATGGTCAAGTGTTTTACAGATAATATTGTGTATACGAGGCTTGTCCAGTGAACCATATTACAGGGGACAAAACTATGATTGCTCACTATAAACCTGAGACTAATAGACAACCCTTCCAATGGCGTCATACCTCGTCACCATCAGCCAAAATCAAAACCACGATTTTCTCCAAATAAACATTGCATCTCTGGCATAATTTTGATTGATTTTTTACTACAGGGTGATCATTAATGTTCCTAGGTATTTTGAGGCCTTGAAAAAATTAAGAAAGACAATTCAAAATAAGAATAGGAGACTCTTGCAGAAAAGAGTCTGTCTTCTGTTCGACAATGCCCGACCCAACCTGGCCAACGCAACCAAGAAACTTTTGGAGTCGTTCGGATAGGATGTTTTTTACCATCCCGCGTATTTCAGACCTGGCGCCATCTTATTACCATATGATTACCTCCCAAAAAAGAATTGGCGAGAGAGTTCTTTAACAATGGCATAAACAAATGATTCCTCGTCTCACTACGTGTATCGAGAGGTCGCCATTACGTGAAGAAATAGTAAAAATATCTAGAAATGTAACCATGTTAAGGAGTTTTTTTAATGACTTTTTAAAAACCTACATAATATCTAGTAGACTTACTTTCTGGACATGTCTTTAATAAAAAACATCTACTTCAGCCATCCGACTATGTGACTCTTCGTGTGGTGATGGTGAGTGGGTTTTAATGCCATGGGTTTTTGTAGACTTTCTCTCTATCATGTAGAGGAAATAAAATATGCCGTTACAACCAAATTCAGCTTTACACCAAGGCCACGAGGCCCACCGTTCGTACCAGAGCCGTTGCAAACGTCATCTGACAGCTCGACTTTTACTGTTGAATTGAGCTGCCTTCGCAACCTGGATGGTTGGATGACAGAAAATTTTCAAACAAAGCTAAATATATATTCCAAAAATAAAAGTCTCCCAAAAAAAACGAAAAAATATTACCACTTTTTGCGGAAATATTAATTAAAAACAATAATGTTTATTAAAACAAAGTTTTCCCTAAATACAAAAAAATATAAAAAATAACCTGTATACAATCACTTTTCCATTTTTCAAAAGATATAGAATACATAATTTTGGTGGATTATTCAATTGTCATTGGATATCCATAAAAATACATAATATTAAACTAAAAAAAATGTACTTATATATTATATTTTTCTAAACTTTGAAATAATCAATAAAAAAACAGCTAATTGTCTATAAATCAAACAAAAATGTATTCTTTGTTCTTCTAAACTTTGAACAAGACTAAATTATCTACAAAAGTAAATAATGCAAAAATCATATTTTTTGATGGGTGTTTTTTATCTTTTAGAGACCTAGAAACATTATTTATTTTGTAGATTTTGAAGCCAAAGAAATTAGACCACATATCTTATAAAAAAAACTATAATTATTCCGGGCATTACCATAAAATATAAGTTAAATCGAAACTGTTGAATATACAATATCCACAATTCAATCGTAATTCTTTTTATGAATGCGAATGCCGACAATATTATTATCATATCAAGATTATACTTGCTAAATCAATTGTGTACTTATATTATTTTTTTCTAATAACAGAACAAATATATATACAAAATACAAATATAATTTAAAATATGTGAACGCATGCAAAAGGTGCAACAGGTGCCAGAAGTCTCTGCGTTGAATTATTACTTATTTTTGTTACATATCTAGCTCTCCATTTACGTGGAATTTGTTTTTTCTTGTCTATCATTCACCGCAGACAAAAGAAGGTACAAATATGTACATATATACAAACTTATTTTTATTATTATTAGTGTATGTTTTAGAGTTTGGAGAGTATTATGCAAAATGTATGTTTTTGAAACTATATTATGTATAAAGTATATGCTGGGCGACTATCAGCATATATTATATATAATATTTACATTTTGTATATATTACCAAATGAAATCCTCTTCGTGGTGCAAATGCAAAACGTGATGAGTACAAGATGAGGGAGAGCTATTATGATGGATATATGCGTTGAAAAGCGAGGACACGGGTTCATAACAGACACAAACACACACACACTCTCTCTCCCATTCGTATACAACATGAAAATCTGGATTTTCCAATGGAAGCCAACTGAAAATGTGTGCGCGTTTGTGTATAAATAGCATGTCCTCATAATACGCATTGCATTACATGATAGATCACTCTCGAGATATTCTAGGAAGCTCTTTGCTTGGAGTAGAATTCATAACAAAAAAATAAACCCAGGGAGCTAGTCTTCAATGATACATTCTAAGGTAGGGTTTATCTTCAAGACCATTAAAACTAAAAGTCATCCCACTTTCAACAGCTATATGACAAAGAGACTGAAAAGAATATTAAGGGATATAGTAATAATATATAATAATAATATAAATAAATTTCATCCGAATCCCACCAACCATATGTCAAAGAGCCTGGTAGGTATAATTACGAAGTAATTTTTAGGAAAGGTTCTTCCTTTGTCCTCAAGATCCCTAAAACAAAATGTCTTTCTAATCATATCAGTCATGACTTTTAGACAGCCTGATGGGAATATTTATGGAAGTAGTCATATACTCTTAGGAAGGGTACCTCCTCATCAAGACACTAATAACTAAATTTCATCAAAAGCTTAACAAGCACTTGCATTGACTGGGCTACTCTGATAGCAAAACCTGCTTGTGCGAGAAAATCGAATCTTTAATTTGTTTCTTCGCAGATTGACCCGCGCATATGTATCCAGTATCCACAACTTCCCTATCTAGCCAGCAGTAAAATATATCTAATTATCTATGTTAAAAAACGATTTTATATCAAAAAAAGATTAAAAATTAAAGATGATAAAAATATAAATGATCACATCTTGTTGTCAGGTGTAAATGGTTTTTGGCTGCTATGCTTTGTGTGTAATTTATTGGTGTGTAAATGATGACGTAATCCTATGCTGACTGTTTTAAAAATAGTTTTCCTACGTCATGAGTGACGCGGTCATTTGAAATCCATAAAAAAAAATATATTAGAGAAAAACCTACAAATTTTTTATCGAGAGAAAAACATGTGAAATATATATTGAAAAGAGGATGTAAAAAACCACAATCCTGTGCTAAATTGAAAAAAATTCAACTTGTCTTCAAATATATTTAAAATGGACCCTTTCAAATTTGGACTTGCAGCTTTTTTGATCATAACTCGTCATAAAATCAAAATATTTCTGGATATATTTCTTTCCAACCTTTGTTATGGTTGGAAGGAAATTGTAAAAAAACACAGTCCTAGAGCTAATTTAATGAAAAAAAACAAGACAGCACAAATATTCACTTTTAATTGTCGATATACAAATGTTCAGTTTATGAAAACATAACAAAGCTTTAATTTTTCATTTTTTTAGAAATAGCTTTGTTTAGTAAATACTGTATTTTATCTGTCCGCACCGGAAATAAATTAAAAGTGAAAACTACTACTTTGATATCAGTCGGAGTGCAACACCCTGTAATACTTTCCTTATACGAGTATACAATTCGTTGGTTTGTTTCTCATTTGGATCATTAGCTGGTGGCAAATCATTCATGAAATTTGGCTAATAAATCTGGAGGCCCGTATCGCTCTCAAAGCTGCTTAGCTGTCGGAGCAAATGTAGATAGGCTCGTCAATTTCGCTACATTTCTCGATTTCCAAGACGGATACGAGGAATGCATACACTTCTGTCTGAAAGACCGAAGCGTATCTCCCCAAGTGATATGGACAGGACATATATAATGTTAATATAGCCGGCTGACTTACCAGTTTGAATATAGCCGTTGGTATAGAACACTCTCACATCAACTAGGGGGAGTTCAAAAAATCTGCATCCCTCCTTGGTTGAAATAATTTCTAATTAAAAGCCTTTCAAAGCGGTATGATGCTATCACGTAGTCAGACAGCATTCCAAACTACCAATTTAATGATATGGTCTCGCTCCAGATGGAGACATGAGCTATAGGTGAGAACTTCTAGCCCGCCGACTTGGCTTCAGCTTCAATAAAGAAATGAAGAGGTGGTAGGTTCAAAGGCTCTTTTAAAAGGGGATGTTAAAAATGTTTGAGTTGTCTTACGGCCTCCTAGCTCTCTGCCACCTTATTATGGAGGCATAGGTAGCCAGGCGTCTAATGATGGCTACATATAACCAGTGAACGACCTGATGAACCACTTGGATATGGTTTTTCCAAGACAGTTTACTATCAAATATTTTACTTTAGCAACTTTCTGGAGTGGGCACCATCTGAGAATAAAGACCATCAATCCTAGTCTTTCGTGTAAAAAGTATGGCTGCGATCTTTCACACCCTTATGAGAGATAGTTTTCAGAGTGTTCTGTATCAGATCGCTTAGTACACTAGCGCTTTAATTTGAGAGGATAATTTTATATCATCGGCATAAGTAAGGGTATAGGAATCTCTCTCCTTGAGTATAACAATGATAGCATTGACAACCATACTCTATAACAAGGTAGGGAGATTGAGATACTTTACAGTCCACAGCCAAACCAACGACATCTAAATGGATCGATTGATGCATCCAACAAGCATTGGGCTATCTCGATTATCGAGGTGGAAAAATAGCCATATGACAGCTTGAAATATACATTTTATCGGTCCAAATGGTCCTGTGAAGTCTCAAAGAGGGTTGAACACACTCAATATAGTCGTTCTTTAGGCTCTATTATTTCTGCTCTGGGCTGATGGGAATATATCCCAATCTCAGTCTTTCGAGCCCTATTAAAGGACCTCTGAGCCAGCTTACAGTTTTTTTGCAGATCATTCGACCACTAGGGATACATGTTCCTTGATTTGATTGTTTTGAGATAGCAGGAGCACTCAAAGGATATACGTAGGTCTAAGGTAAGGTGCTAAACAGCACTCTCTAGACCCATGATATCATTCTTTTTAAAGTTTCACAATTCTGCCCTTTCGTCTAAATGACCCAATTATTCGTTGTTCTACGATTCCGAATTTTGATTGGAAGAATCGGTTCAGTGTAGAACTCAAAGTAGATGCTTCTGTGATTGGAGTAAATGATATCGCTGAAAACCTTGCGTTTTTATCAGATCCAAATACACCATTAGCCACAGTGTCAGTTCTATAGCACCTATTGTCTTCTAGCCGTCACAAAAGTAGGCTCTCCGTAGGCTCCGTACAGCCAAGAAGCCATCTTCAAGCTTCCCCTTACGATGTGGATAGCATTGTAATCCACCCCCATCCCATAGACCTTATGTCCGTTCTACTAGATACATAGATTTAATGTAAATTTTTTGATGGACATTATGTCTGCTTCAAACAGACATTATGTCCAATAGACTTTATAACCTTTTAAAAACAGACTTAATGTCCATGGAACTTTTGCCTGTTGTTAAAAGGACATATATTTAAGTGAACAAAATCCTCAATTGAAAACCGACATAATGTCCAAATGGACATTCTGTCTACATAAATCCGACATAATATCCAACTCTCCATTTTGACATTATGTCGGTTTTATGTGGACATATTGTCCAATTGCAAACAGAACGTCCATGGATCTTATGTCCGCTTTAAAAGGACATAAGATCCATGGACGTTATGTCACCTCACCTCATATGGAATGTAAACCGAAGAGAAAATATATAAAATAATAAAAAAATCTTCTATCGTGGCGATGCCCCTACCGCAAAACTGCGCCAGTTTTATTGCCTTTTATTCTTATAGCAAAGATGCATGCGCTCGACGCAGTCTCCAATTGGTTTCTAAAACCCTGAATACCACCTTTCCTTACCCATGGACCTTGGATTAGGGAAATATAACTGTCATATACAAAGTGTTTCTTTTTTCGGTGAGCACTAAATTTGTTAGGTGAAAATTTCTTTTATTTCCTGGTGTTTCAGGGTGCGTTAGATAATTCTAGATTATCCTAACCCGCGCGGTGCACTCGCCCAGGTTTACCAAAAATAAAAGAGACGGAATAAAAAAATAAACACACCGTTAGGTGAACTGTATTTCGATCCAATGATTTAGAGAGTAATATATGGAAATGGACTGAAAGGTCATGTATGAATATAAAACAAATGGTATACATTAAAATAGCATCTATTTCCGTGAGAATATATTATTGGTATAATTTGCTGTGTGTAATTCAGCAACAGTAAGACTGCCGAATACTGGCAATCTCAAACACTCGGTGTGTATTAACTTTTTGTGGAATGCAAGGAATTCTTGACCAGAAAATTGTATTAAAAATCGATTTGTTTTTTTTTTAAATTGAGGTTTTTTTTGATATAAATAGATTGTTTTTTTTTAAATACATAATCCTTTTTTTTCAAGGAAATAGTCAATTTTAAAAAATCAACAGTGTTTCTTCAATTGTAAATCATATTTTTGATATACAATCGGGTTGATTTAGTTATAATAAATAATAACAAAGTTTTTTTTGTGTGCTTTAAATGAATTTCAAACAATGCAAAAAAATGGCACGTGCAATATCACCCATACCCATACTTAAATATTTATTTCGAGCATATATAATAATACTATACACGCATATATTTCAATTTAAATAGTAGTACACAATAATATGTTTGTTTTGAGTCTGGCTGTCTGAATCTCGTATTATCTCGTTTGCTTGTGGAATATTCTGGAATTCAGGTGTATCGAATTGCACGTATAAACCGCAGACGCGCACGCGTTTTTGACTGGGAGTTTTTGCTGCTAAATACATTGACATTGTGTGCGTCATCCGTCACCCGCGCTCCTCGCCGTTCGTATATGCCCTTTAGGAGTGATACGCGTGTGTGGTGGTGTTCCATAACCCACGTCAATAATTTAAATCTTTTCTTTTTTTAAGTTACAAATTCGCAATGCGCTGGAGGAGCGAATCTCGCGATCGCCCTTTTGTATATACATACATTTCGGAATGTTGTGGGAGCGTTAGATTATGTTTGAGGGCTTTTTTGAGGTTGCGTGCGGGTATTGTCTCGTTGCCGAGGTGTTAATCTGCCGCAGAAGTGTGGCCTTAGGGGATGAGAGTGCGTACGTGTATATAAGATATATAAACAGAATCAAATAGCCATTTGAGATGAATTTGTTTTTCCTTTAATTCAGAGATATTAATAAATTCTGATTAAATTGTTTTTCGTGGGTTATTATACGGTTTTTCACAATATATACATTTACATTTCAAATTAATTATTTACTTTCGGTTTAATGTATTTGTTAGGTTTATATAATACATAATTCTATAATATTAAATTATTATTTTAATTCATTTTCGGGATTGCTTTAAGATTAATACACTGATATATAATTCATTACCGCATTTTCTTTACTAATCTCTTCCGAAATTTCTTTCAGATCATGCAATCCCAACTGATAGCCACATGGTCAGCACTAGCCCTGATAGCCATCATGTCGAACGTTGTGCTGTGCCGTGACGGACCGATGCCACCACCAGTGTGCGAGCCGGGCATTATGGAGGAGTTACCCGTGCACATCCAAAAGCTTTGCTTTGCGCTGGCCAACGCTAACCAAATGTCGAACTCATTGAATGCGTACATTGAAACCGAAACAGCAGGTGAGTGAGGTGGATTCTACATTAAAAACCTTATCATTTTCTTACTATTAAATCTATTTTATAGCTAGCAATAAATTCGCATTTTTTCTAGCTAAAAATCTTTTATTCCATCTTCTAGCCAGAAAATGTCTTGCTGTTTCGTGACAGTAGATTAGATTAGATTATTAGGAAAGTATATCGACAGGCAAGGTGATATATTGACGATTTAAATGAAGCTCCGATCTTTTACAGTGCATTCTAAATACCTCTATTGTGGATGCTCCACAACAATAATTTTCTGTGATTAATGATTTGCTTTTAGGCTGCAGAAAATACGAAACATAACCGCATATAGCTTTGGCTTAGATTACTCCTGGCCGCTTATCTTAAAGCATTTGGATGTCGTAACTTGTTGGTTGACAGTAAAAAGAATATATATCTCTAGAAAATCTCTTGCTTATTTCTAGCTAAACTATAAATATTATAGTTTTTATATTTATAGCTAGCAGGTCTAGCTAGAAAAAGTTTCTAAATAGTCAAAATCTATCGGCAAATAAATAGTACAATTCGAACAAGCCCATGTACCACCGGTCCACCTCTTTATTGAATCGGATGCCAGGTCCCAGGTCGAAAGTAGTTTGTTTTAAATGTCTGATAGGAGCTCTTCCATATATATCACTCCTCTTTATGTAATGACACTATATTTAACAAACCTGATCTGAACATTCCGTGTCTGAGCTTACTCCAAAGATATATAAAATTGGAGTTACTTTTTTCCACCAGAGTCATAGAATAATGGGCTCTCCTGGTGGCCTGTCTAAGTGCTGGACTAGTCTCTGTGAGACGGTCCCCCATCCACTCATAATCATACACCAGATATGATTGAAATTATGTCAGTGGTACACTCCCGTCTTCGGGCGGAGAGATATACCCATACGGTACACCGATCGAGACATATCGCTCCACTCAGGTAATTCTGGTATTTGCCAGAGGAATCCCTCTCTCAATTAGTATAGTAACAATCGTTTCATATTTGTTCTAATAGCCAGGCGGCCTTTTATTAGATTTAGGCACTTACAGATTCACGAAGAGTACTTAATTTCTGGAATGAGCTTCATAATCTAGTCATACAATTGGGTCCCATACAATTCTTGGATCCCAGGCGACGAGAACGTTGACACCCTAGCCAAAAACGGTAGAGATACTTTTTTCCAATGGCCCAGAACCTGCGTCGGCATATCATCAACCCAAAGCAATAGCTGGATCCGGAACTTAATAGTTAGGCACCAGGCAACCTACTCTCTGGTACTTTAAAAATTTTGTAGAGTCTCCAAACTATTATTTCTAGTGATAGCGTTTATGCCAGAAAGAACAAATCAGCAATTAACCTATTTAGCGAAGAGATTTAGGTCTAGTTAGCTCAATCCTCGAAGAAAACTGTAGACCTAAACAACACACGGGATGAGACTGTCTGACAGCCCAAACTGTGGTGAGTGTGGTAAGATTGAATTTACTTCATATAAGCGAGTTACCTGCACTCTGTAACATCAGAGACAAAACTCTCAGTGCGATCCAGATTCCAGCAGACTCGCCTTCTATCTCCTCCTACTCGCAAAGGCACCATAGTTTGCGAGGAAATCATGCCAATTTATGGTCAACCATCCTTAAACCCGGGTTACCCGGGCCTAAGTGCTGGAATCTCCTCCAAAGAGACGGTCCACCACCAATCATCATCATAATCATCATCCAGATCAAAGCAACATAAGCCGAGGAAAGATTCACAAACCTATATTTTGCCACTAAAATGAATCGGAGGGGCTGGCTCCCATCTTATTTGGTACAATTTGGGATTTCTTAAGCTTTCTTTAACTTTCTTTGCTCTTTGTCATCATATACATTGGAAGCGGTAGATAGGATGCAAGAGATTTAATTATGCTAAGAATATAACCAATATTGGTTACTTTGGTTCTACCACTTTTAGGGAAAGATCCCATATGATTTTCCGACAGTCTTTCGACACTGCCAGAAAGGTACACGTAAAGGGCTTTTATGTTTGTGGACTAGTCGATCTTTATACAAAAAAGTATTTTATTATTTCTCTTCGGTCTTAGTGTTTATGGCTTACTGCTGATATTTTACCGCAAACCTCATCTTCCCAATTTGAGAAACGAACTACTCGAACGGTGGCGATGTACTATACCAGAGATTTCACTGCACATTTAGACCCCTACGAAAATTCGTTCTGCTTATAGTCTTTCTCAATTAACCCAGCGGCGGAACCGGACCTCCGAGAAAGCCGTTTAAAAGGCCTAATAATGTATATATATTTTTATATAATTTTCAGAACTAGTCCACAGGAGAATCATTCATTAGTATTGCATCGCGAATTCACTCCTGACAAAGCATTTTTGTCACCATCAATTCCTAAGATTCTACTAAAAACTGGCTATAACCCTAGCTCAGGATTTAGTTCGGTCATCAAGTTTGAGAAAAAAACTTAAAACATTTTTTAAATTTAATAAACCGTAATATAAAAAAAACAATAATAACTTATTAAAGTAAAAAAAAAATATATAATCAAAATGCGGTTATAAAATTTGAAGATTCCCAATAAAAAAACAAGAATTCGATCACCCCTAACTCACAATTTATTTCTGTATATACACCTGTTGATGTTGACGTTTAACACACCGAACGAAAAATATACTATTTGTGCTACTCACATGCACAAATCGAACTAATCGTACATCCCATATGGTCTAGTGGCTAGGATAGCTGGCTTTCACCCAGCAGGCCCGGGTTCGATTCCCGGTATGGGAAATTTTTTTTACATCTTCGATATTAATATTTCTTTTCTTTTTATTTCCAGCTCTTATGTACCGCGGTGAGGATTTGATTCAACCACCAGGTTTGTTTGTCAATCTTTTGCTGTTGTTTTTTTATGAAATAAATTTTTAAAATTTATACTAAAGATTATTTTAATTTTCAGGCACTGCCGGCAAGCGAACAGACGTGGATCACGTGTTCCTGAGATTCGGACGACGGCGTTAAATTCACAGAAATCATCAAAGAGGCTGACGACTACGTTAAAAACGACTAAGATTCACATAAATATTGCTTATTTTTTCGGACTTGTGTCGTAAATTTATAATTAAAATATCAAAAACGCACATTTTTAGTGTATATTCGTTTTTAAACCAAATATTGCACGATAAATGTTAAATTTATATATAAAAAATCTTTTATTGACTCTTAATAAATATTAATAGCTACACAAGAAACACATACACACAAGAAACACAGAACACATATAAAAAAAAACAAACACACACATATGCAAAAATAAAAATATATCTGTAAAATGAAAAACGCGACGTAAAATCAAGAGAAATTAAATTAAAATGATAGTATATATATCCATACCACAGTTTTATTTACTGAAATCCGTTTTTGATGCTTTATTCCATTATTCCTGTATTATACATACAATTAAATTATAAATTATGAATAACAACAAAAACAAACAGACAGGCAAGTAATACAATATATTATATTATATGTACATTATTATAAAATATATATTTAATAAAACAAAATTTGCGTCATAGATGTGAAAACATAATGAATGTGTTGTTTTTTTATTTAAGGATATAAAAGTGTAGCATTCGATATTTTTTTAATTAATGTGCTCTTCTTTTAAAATATTTGATCATATAATTTAATCATTGCGTGTTGTTGTAATTTTTTTATTTCTTATAATTTAATTCCGAAAATATTATTTAAAATGTGCTACGCGTTTTGTTTTAAAATATATTTCTAAAAGTTTTATGCAAACGTAATTAAGTCATTATTTTTTGAGCTAAATTTTATTATATTTTTTAGACGACGTTTTTAAAATTACAAATTTAAACCATGCGCTCTATTAAATGGGTTCTATTTTTTATTTATTGTTTATTTTATGTAATATTATGCAAACAAAATAATTAAAGATAAAAGTCAAGATAAATTGTCTTCGCATTTTTTAAGCTAACATTTTTTACTAAAAAACAAAAAACACACAATTTATTGTTTTCTAGAGCACATTATTATTTTTTATATTGTATTTATTTTTTTCAGTTGACTTTGATTACTCAGAATGTTATTTTGAAAATGTGCAAATTTTTTTGATAAAATATATTTATTATATTTTTTTTTTCTTTTATGGTGCAAACGAAAATAAAAACATAAAATAAAAAAAAACCCAAAAACATTTTAAATTTAAAGAGCATTTAATCGTTATTTTCGTAGTTGATTCTGTATTAAAATATTTTTGGTATACTTTTTTTGCACTGTAATTTTAAATACTTTTTTACAAATGGATGCGGACGCTAAAAAGTTTTTTTTATCTTTTTATAATTAACTCTGGGCTTTTTAAATTCCATTATTTGCCTGTATTCACATTCAAATATTTATCAAAAATAAAAACAAAAAACAAAATAAACGATTTTAAAACTTAAGGAGCAAATATATCTAAATATATTTTTTAGAGGACACAAATTTAAATATGGTATAGTTTTAAAAAAATGTATTACGATTCCTAATGTTACGCTTCGTTAGGACCTTTTCTTGTGCTCGTAGTTCCAGCCATTCTAAATACACGTTCTTGTTGTTTGTAAAAATGTATATACTTTTTTAAATATTATGTCGCATTATAAATTTGAAAAATCTTTTACTAATTAAATAATTTTTATTTTGTGTGCAAAAAAAATTTTGACTGCAAAATTTAAAAAATTGAGCTTTTTTATCGATTCTTTATCTACTTTAGGCGATTTGAAATATATTCAGTGTAATTGTGTGTGCGTATAATGTAAATTTAGCAATCATAATTCATAATCCTTTAACCCCTCCCTCCTAAAACAAAAAACAAATAATGTAATACTACAACTCTGTATAAATATTAATATTTCTTGAGTTATGAATAAATCCAAATCAAAGAAAAAAAAATAGCAATCGGTTTGTGTCGTTTTGGATAGATATTTTAAAAAAGTATCATTTTGAGAATATATAAACGAAGCTCTTTTACGTAGAACTGTGATCCTCAACCTGTTATCCAGGTATACGTTTTTTGTGCTAGGCATTTGTTTCCTTTATAATTATAATTTTTCCAAATGTTTTTTTTAATATTGGTTCTTTTTTTACATATTTACAGGTTAATCAATCTTTCAATATAAAATAAGTATTTTTTTATTTATTTCAAAATTGATTCAATATTTAATTATTATGATTGCTTTTAATGTATACCTAAAATTCGAGAAAAGATGACTTTTTTTACGTTATTCTAATAATTTATCTATATCTTCATAGCTTTCCACTGCAACGACGAATATTAATGTTTCAATCTTTGTTTTTTCGTAATCCCATAGGTTAGTCTTAGTAAAAGGATAGTTCCCTATTTAAAAATATCAATTTTCAATAATTCTAACATATCAATTTGGGTTTGTTTGTTTTACAGACACACGCACTCATTTACAATAGTATTTTTAACTAATGATCGGCAATAAAACTATATATTATACAACAATATACACGCTTTGAAGTGACTCATATAGTAAATTTGGTTGATTGATGAAATGGCAAGTTGCTATTGCTAAACTAGATTTAATAGACTGCCAATCGCTTGCCATCAGTCGTCCGTGAAGTAGGACACGAACACCACGTCACCGCCGACACTGATTAGGCATTGACCCTGTAAAATAATTGATTATTAAAAAAATATATAATATTTGTTTAATTTGTTTATGTAGAGTTTATTTGTTTAGATTAGTTTTAATTAATCAGAGTCTTTTGATCGCTAAGGCAAACTAAATATTTGCCTAAATACATGCAACCCGCATCACACTATCACTTAAACAAGTTGGCTGCGCTATTGATAGAGAGAGCCTTCGCTGCGAATTCCAATAGAACTCGTGAGAGACTTTGTGGCATTTCGTGGCATTTTTAAATAGCTTGGTTTTTATCGTCCGAATTTAGATTGTTGTGTTGTTTAGAATTTAAATCTATGAATTTTTGATTGAATTATTGAAGCTTAATTTTCTCCTAATTCATAAAAATGTAATGTTCTTGTTTGGAAAGATGAACATCTTTTTTGGTCATAATTTAAAATCGTTATTCTTTATATTTATTTAAAATCAATATTTTTTATTAGATTCGTGTATCGTAATTTAAATTTAGTAATTTCAGATTTTTTGTCATGATGAGTAAATACAACAACAAATAATCTCATAATCGATTTAAATGAATCTAGATTCTAGATAAATTATAAATCTAGAAACAAATCGCTTTTTATAACTATAAGTTTCCGTTTTCATTTTTTTATGAATAACCATTAATTATCATAAATCAAGACAACATTTATCAAATTGGATAAGTTAGATCAATTTAAAAAAAAATACATAAAAAATCACAACATTTATCAATTATGAAATAATTAAAAGATTTTTTATCAATTTAAAAAAATATTGATTCATGATAATGGGATAAGAAATATTGGTCTTTTATCTAATAATTGCTATAAATAAGAGAAAGCTTCAATAAATCTGGAATTCCACAATTAAAGTAATTTCAAAACGATTTTTCAATGTTTTGACATACTCATTTAAACACTTCCATTACAATTATTTCATCTATAAATATTTGATAAATCTCCCTGTCTACTAAAGTAATGCACCCATTGAATCGACACAATAAAATGCTCCCCTAAACTAACTATCACAAACCAATTACCTGATTTTTGTGCGGATTGTCCACGAGAATCAGTTCGGTCATGTAGAACGAGACCATTGCATTTCCTCCCAATGCGGTGACATGTGCTCGAACGACGGCCAGCATCTGCAACACAAATTCATCAATTCAACGCTATTCGAAAATGTTCCTCCGCCGATACTCACCTCTGTTATGAAACTGTGTACAAATCCACTGACACCACCGTTTTCCCGTATCGAGGTGCTCTCACGTATAAAGAAAAAGTTCAAGTTTCCCAAGTACTTTTCGATCTTGCCACCAGGCACGTAGCTCAGTGGTGTCACGTCCACTCCGTAGCGCTCGCGCACCGGAAGCTAGAAAAAAATGAAATAGTAAAGAATCTCAATCGAATTGAAATTGGGATTGTGTACTAACATGTCTGGAAAGACGCACAGAATTGAAGCGAGTGCGAGTGGGAGACTTATGTTTTAGTTTCAGCGAACCGGTCTGAGCGAAATGATGAGAATTCACGGGGAAATTTAAACTTTGCGTCTGTGAAAGATCCGTTACTTGTTCCTCTTCGAGACTGAAAATGAGCTCATCGTCGGCGATCTTTCGCGATTCTTTGGTCTGTGGTTGTGCGGCTACTTTGCGCTTGTACTTCGTCAATTTCGAGGGTTCACCGAGGCCCAGCGCCATTCCGGTTACGAGGATTTGAATTTCTTCCTGCAAATAAATTTAAAATATTCCTATACTTCAGTCGAGCCGAATCGTATCAATAATATTACACTCTCGGGCAGATCGAGCCTAAAGCGCAGGTCACAGATGGCACACGGTATCATTGTTCGCAATTTGAAAAAAATCGTCTGGAGAAGTCGCTGGAAATGTTTCGGGAAATTACTACCTTGCTGATTGAGCGGGAATTTGGCGCGCCAGATTTGCGTGAACATCTGCAAGTTTCGCACGACCTCCAAATCATGCAGGCCAGGGACCGTTTGCGTGTTTACAACATGGAAACCCTCCGGTGGACATGGTTCCATAAGCAGAGAAATAATGTCAAGATCTTCGATGTCGTCCACTTCGAGCACACACGTGTCCTTGTTACCAATGGTTAGATCAACTTCGGTCAGCTCCTCATCGGAATCGTCGGTATCCGAATGAGCGGTCTTTCCGTTTTGCTCCATTTCCTGTAACATTAAAAGAATTTTAAAAAAAGTTTTCATTTAGTTATACTAGAAACCCACGATCTGCGTTTTCAGCTGATATATCTCGCGATTGCGATCAACGGTTTCCTGTAAAGACTTTTGCAGCTCGTTCAGTTTGTCCACGTTCGTCCAAGAGTTGCCAGCAACGATTTTCGGTACAGACGGTGCTGGCAAAGCGGTTAGAAATACCGCTGTGCCGGTAACAATCAGTGCCATCATCTTCTCGCCAATGGCCACGGTAGCTTTGAGGCCAAAAATTGCGTTCATTCCTTTAGTTTTGAGCTTGTTGATTAACAGTCGATGTAGATCGTACTCGAGGAACGGCAGTCCGTCGGATATTTCTTTGGCATTCGATTCGGCTTTTAGGTCTTTCTTGGAGCGACACACCTGCGCCTGTAGAAAACAACCACGTCCGGTTATTTGGAGGTTGTCCGGAATCTCTATGGTGGCCAGCAGGACGTCAGGTACTTTGCCATGTCTAAATACAAAACATATTATTATAGTCTCTCTAAAACCGTACTAAATTAATAATATTTAATACTCACTTGCAAACACCACACTTTTTCATGTTTACACTGAACGGCACCGAAGATTTGCTGTACGGAATGTGACACATCACACAATTGGCAACATCCGGCACGGCGGTTCCGGGTGCCCCAGTGGCAGCAGATATCGCTGCTGAAGCTGCCACCGCTGTCGTTGGCTGTACATTATGAATTCCATTCGGTGGAGCATTCTCTTTGTTTGAATTCTCGAAATCAATGTCCACCTTTGCCATCTCTTTGGGTAGGCTAGTCTTAGAGCCTTGCATCAGATCTCGCTCGAGCTCCTGACGCTCCAACGACGAATTCATGGCTTCTTTTGACGATTGGTTCTTCACGGGTAGTGTGGTGTTCAGCAGACCGATCTCACCGGTAGTAAACTGAAGGTTTATCACGGCCGCTGTACCGGTGACCGAGAGTACACAAACGTCGTCACTAAAAAATAATTTAAAAAAACATTTAGAATTTGTTGTGATTAAATATAAATAGTTGGAAGAATTTAAATTGGAAAATACTCACGAAATAGTCGTAACCTCCGAGTAGCCCAGAATAACGTTGCAGCCAAGGGCTCGAGCGTGCGAACGGATTTCCATACGCAATTCCGTCCACCAGGAGTCCCGAGTCTCGGGTTCGTCGGGATTCGGAACGCGTTCCAGCAGTTTGACAGAACGGGCGCATACCGTGGCACCTAAAAGATCAATTACACATTAAAGTTATAAGGCTATATATATTTTTAATAACTAATCAACAAGTTTATCGGAAAGGACCGTTATTAATAATAATCCAAAATATAAAATAGGAAATGTTACATTGAGCAAAATTACATAAATGGATAAATTTGTTTTCCTTTTTTCATTATATTTTTGGTAAATTAGCTAAAATATAAAAATTGAGTGCCATTGATAAGGGACAAAATGAAAATTTGACCAAATTAGTCAACAATTTCTAATGTTTTAAGAAAATGGAAATTATCTCTGATAAGCAGATATATCTGTGAGATGAAATGCATTTTTTGCATGTTATTCACATTCGGCATTGATTTTTCTCACTGTGAGAAAAATGCACTTGAGAAGAATTGTTTTAATCATCTAATAATTTAATCAATAACTTTTTTTGTCTACAATAAAAACTAACCTTAAAGAACAACATTTTTTTAAATAATTCTAGCCAAAAAGATAATTTTTCATTAATTAGGCAGATTGTGTTGTCTCTGAATAAATAAAGATAGACCAAAAATAGTTTTTCAATCTAGCAAAAAGGACAATTATCAGAATTTTTTTTTTTTTTAATTAAGACAACAATTTTTCAACAAATTTTCTATCTTGCAATTTTTTGTACAATTTAATAGTTTTTTTTTAGCAATTAAAGAAGCAACAATAAAAGACATTCTAAATTTAACCATAAAGATTCGGATAACAAAAACTTAAATAAATCTGTACGGAAATATGAAAGAAGAAATAAATATATATTTTTTTTTAATCTAGCCAAAAATGGTTTATTAATAAATTTTATCATTTTAATAAAGACTCATTTAACAATCATCTATTTTTCAACTCATTTCAAAATAACCTTAGAAATAAAAAACAAACTCACCCAAATGTAAAATGAATCCTGCAGGATACTTTGACATGGTCAAGAACGGGTACTCGAGCATGTCCAAGTTGTCATGGTTCAGCGGTGCCTTGAGCGAGGCCGGGCCGCTGAGACGCAGTTGGCTTGTGGGCTGAACGATGGCCGGTCGCTCAGCGGTGGTCAAAGAATTGCCTGCAACATGTGTACATCCAGATCGTATTAAACTCAGGTACAATTACGTAGTGGAAAGACACACAGACACATTGAACACAATTTAGAAACACAGTTAGATGTCGGAACATGCTGAAAAAATGTATATATATATATATAGTTTGTGTTTGTTAGTATTTTATTGGTATTTTCGTTTTGTTATGTTTATTTTTTATCGAAGATGAGTTGTACTTAAACTTATAGTTTGTACAGGTTAAATGAAATCACCAAATAAAAAATAAAATATTAAAATGCAATTAGAAAAAGCTTATCTGAAAGAGTCTAAAAAGAGGGGAAGATGAAATTAGTAGGAGTAGAAGAGAGACAGTTACCCTAATATTTTAATTAGAGATCCATCATTGGTTAATTTATACACAATCAAGCAAAACAGTTTGGATTAGATTTTATTGCTGATGAAATGATGTCTTTGTGTTCTGTTGTGAGAATGTGAGCAGGTGTAAAAACAATAAGAAAAAAAAATAACAAATGTTAGACACCGGAAGAATGCTTGGAACCTCTGCTTCTGCGACTAGATAATAATAATAAAAAAAACATGAATCGCCGTGACGCGAGTTTCAAAAAAATATCTGTATAAAGTTTTAATGTGTCTATTTTTATAAAAAGAACTTTGTGTTTTTTTGTAGTAGTGTTTTATTATATAAATACAGATCTAGATTTTGAAAGGAAACATAAAACACAACTGTATACAGACATTTAGAGCGAAAGAGACCACCTGTGGGAGGACAACAGTATACTCACGTTTTCGTCCTAGCACTGATTGTGTATGTTTGAGTGAACCATGCGATCCCAAATAAATAGAAGAGAAAAACCATATTTAAAAACAATGAAAATTGGTGCGTGTACAATTGGTGCGCACACCGACGTTTTGAGCGAGGGCGGGTTGATTGGCAGGGTCAGGGGCAGAAAAGGGTGGTAGTATATTTGGTGGTGAAACCAACCAAAACAAAAATATCAAACGGATGGAACGAAAATGGAAACTATATAATAATGCGGTACGCTTTTGTGATGACCGAATCGTGAGAATTGACCGAAAACACATTTTATCGAAATATTATTTTTACAATTGCAATTCCTATAAATCTCGCAGCACTCAAATGTCGTATCTCTTTAATTCTGAAATCCCGCAACTGAAAATTTCACATTTTCTAAATCACGCTGCACTAAAATTTCATATATTTTAAAACTTGCAGCACGTAATTCAACAACAACATAAATTCCAAAATCACACAATGCTAAATCCCAGAATTAAAAAATGACGTGGCTTCGTAAAACGTAAAAACCACAACTTTAATACAAGAGTAAAAATATTTATAAATTTATTCAGATAATTTTGTGTAATTATTTTTTTAATAGAAAAAAATAAAAAATATATTGCTGATTTAACGGCTGAGGCGAGTCAGCAGAAAGAAAAGCTGATAATATAATGTTTTTTTAAAAAACCTCAATTTTGATAAAACAAACGTGTTTTCGATCAATTTTTTCGTAAAACATCACGAAATCACCAATAAATATACTATTTTATTTCAGGCTCACGCATAAATAATCTTCTACAATAAACCACTAGTTTGGCTAAAAAAATAACCAGGAAAAAACAAGATTTAGGATTTAACTATATGTGTTCTTCAGTCTCACTGGTAATATAATACTCTTATTGCAATTTGTTTGGCGCATTTCAAAAGCCAAGATTCAAAAAAGGGGCAATTAGAAGAAATCTAATTCATTTCGTCCATTTCATTAATTTCTGGAGGGAAATAGAAAACAATGTATATTTAGAAAGAAAATTCTCACCTTTTGGAGTAATACTCAAATCTGAATCGGATGAACGTCTGCAGATTGTGTCCTTGCCGCAGGGCATACTTGTGGCTGAGGATGGTTGTACGGCGGTGGCCGTTGCGGTTGCTGTCGTTCCGGTGGAGCAATTGCTACTTGTAGACGTGGAAGTGAGCGGCAGTGGCGGTGTGCCAGTGCTGATCACCTTCGCCGGACTCTGGATCATCTTGCAGCCAGCCGACTCGGCACGAATGTGGCCAACTAATTTCCCTGGACTGGGTACGATGTCAGTAGACCTGTGAACAGTCGGCGGTGGGGCGGAAGCAAGCGCAACGATTGATGGGTTAGTGGTATTAGATTCAAAACAAAGTTTCGCTGGTGTATTAGTATTAGTGTATTGAGAGGGAGTAGTTGCTTGGCTTTGGGAAGGAGAAGGAGCAGTTGATGTGGATATAATGTCGACGTGCGGTAGTGAAACTTCTAGAGGACGAAGTAGATCAGCAATGGCTATCGGAACGATTGTATGAAGATCGGTCAAAGAAGCGAACGGCTGAAGGGAGACTTTGTTTGAGCCGAGCTCCATAACTGATCCGTATGAGGTGTGTGCCAGATCTGATAGTGGACTACGAATATCCGTCAGGGAGGTGCTCATTTTACGACGACCCGACGGCATCATCAGACGCTGTGGATTGTTCAGGGGATGCACCACAACCTCTTCGGACAGATTTGCTGCATCCATTAGCATCGTTCGCATCGCAGTGCCTAGCATTCCGGACTCATTCTTAATCAGTGACTTAGCGTGCGTACTATCCGATGAATGCTGCTTACGGAACGACATCCCAAACATCTTTTTCAGTGAGTCTATGCTAGAACGACGTTCTTCATGATGCTTGAGATCAGCAATGATTGGATTCATTGATGTCTTTGCTCCAACAATGCCAGCCTGTTCAATGAGCATGGTATCCATGGCGGAGGCCAATAATCCATGTTTGTGATGCTTAATCTCACTGCTAGACTCCGAGTGATGCATATGCGGAAAGTGAATGTGCTCCTGGAGTTCATGTATCTTTCCGGTAATGTTTTCACGCAAATCATGAAACACAGATCCACGACGCTTCCGGAAGCAGTCTGGCACCTCGTCTGTGTCGTCGTTCGTAGATCCTGGCTGTATCCAGTTCTGGGATTCTTCATCGTCGGCTATATTTTTTGGTGACAACATACTGTCCAGTAGATCTGGTTCGTGGTGACTGGGCTCAACAATAACTTTTACCAAAGGATGTTTTTCTCTATCGATCGATTCGACTTTCTTGCGGAACGAAGCTCGAAGTTTCTTGGTCCGTTCCGAGTCATGCTGATGCTGCTTTGGCGGTACTTCTATGGCACTCTGTATTGCAGTGGCACCTAGAATACTAGCCTGTTCTCGCAACATCGTTCCTAAGAAGCCGTCCGGTGCCGGATCATGACGCAAGTGCATGTGATCCTGGAGCGTGTGCAAGGTATCTACGATATTCTCACGCAACTCATGCAATGCAGACTCATGGTGTTCCTCAACGCATTCGGGCTCGTCACGAGTGTCGCCCGGCTGAATCCAATTGCTAGCATCGGTGTCCGTGCTAGGTGTGACCAGAAACTTTTGCAGAGCTTCCGAATTGGCGGTCACATCCACTAGATACGGATCCGACAGACGACCACGACTGTTCTTGTACACACGTGTTCCACCTGTGCGCAGGACATGACTCAGGTCGTCGTCCTTCTGGAATGAGCACACTGAAGTCTGTCGCTGTAGTGTATTTCTAGCGTACTCTTCAGCTGAGGATGATGATGACCCAGTTGCAGCTGCCGTCGGATCAATCCAATCGTTATTCGGACTGCAGCACTGCTCTTGGGCAAGCACAGACTTTACGACCATGCTAACGGTGTCCGCGTCGACGAGCAGAATCTCATTGTGGGTTGTTGTGGTTGCTTCCGATTCGGACAGTTCATCCTCGTCTTCATCCATGTTCTCCGAGCTCGACGAGAGTGTTCCCGATGAGATCGAAAAGTTCGAAGAGAGATTACCATCGGAAGCAATGAACTCGGCACTAGCGATATGTTTGGGCTTCAAGAACGAATTGCTGTCGGCTGAGAAATGTGATTTTCCAGAGCCACCGGCGGCAGAGGTTAGATTAAATAAGGACTCAGTTTTTGCCGGTGATTCTAATGAGCGTATCGGAGCGGCTGATGTCTCAAGTGAATCGTGCGCTTCTCGAATACAGTCCAGACTTGGCGCTGTCATCATAGAGCGAACCAGCAGTGTGGCCATACCGACACCGTCACTGGACGAACGCTGAAACTTGTTCGACTGCTTGTTTCCGGCTATGCCTTTTTTGAGAATACCACGAATGTCAGTCACAGAGTTACGCAGTGAAGCCGTCGGCGAGTAATGGCACAGGTCTGACAATGATTCTGCCAAAGACGATGATAACTGTTCGGCTTCAGCGTCTGGCTTTGCCTTAAAAGCTGTCACCTTCTTGCTGAGAAGATTCTTTGAGGAAGCACTGAGCTTTTGCATGCGTCGCTTTAGGCGTGCCTTAGAGTTCTCACCGCGACGATCCTCTTGATCTAGCAGAACACGCAAATTACAGAAATCCTCTTCGGACTCTTCGGGTATTGTTTCTTGGCTGTCGCACTTCTTGGGACGTTTGTTTAGTACGATACTCGTAGAGCTTCCTTTTCGACTCTCATTCGGAGATATTCCGAGGATGTTGTACATAAGACTTTGGTTCGAGGGATGCGCAAACGACTCGGTGTCAAAGATACTCTCGTTGCCGCGGGCATTCGAGTAATCGGCGAGTGTCAAAAATTCAAGGTACTTAAGTTGTCTGCGTTTAAGACAAATGTGTCAATAGGTAAAATAACGGCACACGAAATACAATCACAGAAATAATTTGGTAAAAATAAAACAAGAATAACAATAACAACAAAACAACACACACGTGCAGCGCAAAAAAATGTTTGTTTTTGATGAGAATTTCGAATAAACGGACTTATTAGGTTTATTTAAGGTCGGTATATATTTGTAGGAAAAATACTCACTCTTCCAGCAAGGCACTATCCATCATTGGTTGCGTAATGGTCTCATGGATTTTCACTAGAGTCACAGCGGTTCCTATGCCTCGAGCCACCACTCCGACGTCTCCTTCGAGATCAAAGCACTGAGTGTATCCGATGACTGCATTCGCGCCCAGATCGATGGCTTTCAGGCCAATTTTGCGTTGAACCTTTGTTGTGATGGATGGGCAAAAATGTGTACAGGAAATTATTATGGGTAACTTATTGAAATAAAATATATTTAAGAAATTAATCGAAATTCATATGATATTAAAATATTATTTATTTTTATCTCTTGACACACATAATAATGAAGAAATGATATTCGATGAAGAGGGCAAAGGTCATATTTGGTGGAGAGATATGTTGGCCAATGTGGAAAACTATATATAAAATAAGCAAACAACCTGTTATTAAAAGATCAAACTAATCTCGGTGACAAGAAGAAGACGGAAATCATTGCTAAAACCACAAGACACCTGCTCACCAGAAGCTCACAAGTACTCAAAATATATATCTTTTTAATATTTAAAAAAAAAAATATTTATTATATTTCCCAACTTCCCACCTAAAAAAGAGTAAAAATAGTCAGGATATACCTTATTTAAAAAAAAAATCATTAATTTAAGATTAAGATTAAGATTTTTTGAAATGTAAATCAATTTTAAGAAGTTTAACTAACTTTACTTTGAATTGATTAATTTTTACCAATCAAAAAATGTGATGGATTTTCATTCATTCTTGAATTTATAAAAAAATAATTTAAAAAGATTGATTTTGAGCAATCTGAAATTAATATTCAACAATTAAAACGAGCTGAATTTAGCCAAGACATCTCCGCTAAGCACATTACGTCACAAGCATTAAACACATATGTCACTAGCGCATATTGCAATTTTCAGATATTGATATGTGAGCCAAATCTCTGACAAAGCTGCCTTATCTTTACGAATTGAGCGGTTATGTCAGCCAAAGACTTCTATGCACTTAATCTCAAAATACGAGTATATCAAATAATAAAATAATAGCAGACATATTTTAACATCATGAAATTTTATATCTTTTTTAAATTTTAATAAAACTATTGGTTATTGCTTATTGCTTATTGCTATTGTTTTGCTTGCAAGAAATCTACTACTTTCTTTCCATTCTCTGGTAAATTAGATTCTATTTGCGAGCTATTTTCTTTTCGCGCCGTTTTTACTAAAAAAGACAAACATCCATTAACTTACAACATGGTAAAAAAATATTTTATGCAGAAATCTCTTTGGCTGACCGCTCATTTCATAAGGTGATGGCGCTAGTTACATACACGTTTAAGAAGAAGACGGCTGCGTGCGAGCTTTAGAGAGCAATTACAGACTCGTTTAACATTAACTGTAATGAATGTGTAATCTTAACAGATAAAAATCCTACATGGTGGTCAAGTAGTCTCCAGCATTTAAGGACAA
>JAAAKO020045292.1:0-11700 GCA_010015015.2 Bolitophila cinerea
CCGACAAATGTATGGCGCATAAGTCTTCAGCGAGTAGATACAATACCGCAATTTACTTAAAGTACTGGCGCCATTGAATGTAGCGCTTATGTCTAATGAAATACTGTTGTTGGCGAAGCTGTCTTGGCTCATATGTCTGCTCGTCATTGAAATATTCAGATAATGAATTGTGAGCAATTGACAAATTGAAAATTGACAAAGCAATGTTACTGTCACCATATTTTTATGAATTGGCGGTAATAAACGTCAAATACTTCTCTGCACTATTTTAAAAATGAAAAATATTTAAATAATGGCATATTTTAACATCAAAATATTTATTATATATATTATACTTTTGACGCTTCGCGCCGTTTTTACTTAAGAAACTAAAATCAAATAAGATATTTAGATTTAGTGCAAACTAGGCTTTGGCTTCCTCAGAGAGTTTGCTCAGAATTTAATATCTGTTATTGCAGCAGCATATTCATAAAATGATGGCGCTAGTGATAAACGGCGGGCATATTTGTGAATGGCGCTTGTGGCACACTTATTACACCACTATTGTATAATAATTTGGCTATTTAAATCCCGAGAATTAACTATTTTTTCGTCACTATAGGTGGCCCTTTATCTGTATATTTTTACATTTTTTTTTGTCTGTCTTCCTGTTAAGTTTAAGACCGTTCCACATACAAAATAAAACCATCAAATATGCATATGATAACTCCGTAATGTTTTTTTTAACCTAATGTACATATGTCTAAACAAAAATAAAAAAAACTGCATTTTATAAACATTTTAAAAAGTTAGATAATTTTTTTGAAGTTGTTTTTTGTTATTTATCGTGTATTCTAATTTATTCCAATTTTTATCACAACAAAAAATACTTTTTTTTGGTTTTGTTTTCTACCACCCTTTATTATCTTTACATAAACGTATTGTCTACTAAATACTGCGACAACCCTAAATTTACCCTGTATGTACACACAGTAAACTTGCTCATTTTTTTACACCACATAATGTTAATACCTACGATAATTCACTACTGCGATTCCAATCTAATCAACCGCACCTGCGTTAACATTCTCTGGTCCGCCCAAGATCTGGCGATGCTACCGGTTCGCACAATTTAGTTCAATCAGCCGTAAGTGAAAACCAGCTCTTACCCCCACCCGTCCAACCCCTACGGATAAATTGCCAGTGGCTCGTACTACACTCGCTTCGCCAGCAAATAAAACCTTTAGCAATAAAAGAAATTCATTGACCTTTTTTATGTTGAGAAAATTGTCGTTGTCGTTGGCGTCGACTTTGTCCGCCTCCTTCGCACCAGGTAAAAGCATTTCTCTTAATTTTGCGTCAGGCATATATATATAGTTCACTTTCTGGTTCACTTACACACTAGTTTATGACGGTTAAATGTGTGTGTATTTGTACACCTGTGTAATATAACGCTGTTGTGTATGTGTGTCGTTTTCTTTCTTTTCCGCATTACAATTCTTAGATTTTTCGTCGGCCGTGTGCGACAGACGATTTTTCCTGATTTGCAAAATTCATTTCCACTTATTATGCGCACACATACGCGGTCCGGCCGGCACGCAAAGGGCCGGCCATTCGTTCCGGCACATACATACATATATGTATATTATAAGTATATATGGGATACGAGAGACATTTGCCTTTTTCAAATTGCTTTCCATCTCGGTGCGCTTTAGCCGCTCGTATATAGAGTAAACATCACACACATACACACAAAAAGATTAGATATATACCCTCCGAAGAAAACTTATACACACACATACACACTTATGTGCAAAGAGGCGCACACATACACATGTTCACGTCGTGCGCTGCCTGAATAAAAGATTGAATTGTTATTGAAACAAATAGCACACAAACAGACGAGCTCGCAATTGTTTTATCGGAAAGGCCATACGAGAATGCATATACAAACACACAAACACACAAACACATACACACACACACACACACATACACACAGACACAAGATCGAGTGTATATGTACCACACATAATACAGTCGTCTTGGGGGTCGTGCGCGCAACGGATAACGTTATTTGCCGATGCTCTTCCACCTGCACGTCTGTGTCGACAAAAAAGGGCACAGCCACCAACGATCCACGTTTTTACCCGCCACCCTCATTTTATACCGCCGGCCGCCCTCTGCTCGCCCACGTCCCTTATAGACGAGCTATAGTCCTTCTCTGTTGTTGTGCTCGAAATTTATGTGCATGCATTTGCTGTTTACGAGCTTTTCTATTTGGAAAACACTTGAGAAAATTATGTTTCATTTATTGCAATGCGCGTGCTCGCGCTCCATCACACACAAAGGCGTTGATTTCAGGTGTGTTTGTGTAAACATTAAAGCGCGTTTACATAATGCCGAGCGTTACACACTTAAGGCGCTATGCGGTGTCGCATAAATTGTACGTCTAAATATATATAGTCTTATGTAAGCAATTTACGTACTTACGAGTAAGTCGTACGTGTTTGAGCAATTTAGTGGCAGTTTAATTGTGTGTAAATGTGCACGAATATTATTGTTTACAAATATTCAAATTGAATATGAAATAATAATAATGGCGCAATGCATTTGCTGGCGGAATCGAGATTAGATCGCCAAGTGAAGTCGCCGGCCGCACGGTGGGGAACTTTTCAAAAACTGTGGCCAAATGTCTTAAACCGACTTTTAAATTCGAACTTTTTATTTTTGTTTCTTATTGAATCTTTCGGTTTCTCCAGAATTTTGAATTTCACAATTTTTTTTTACTTTAAAGTACCGAAAAATTTACAAAAAAAACATTTTGTTTCTTCAGTGAAAATTGTGTAAATATAATGTATATTTTTAAGCAAACAACATAATAAAACCCTTTGAGTTTATTTTTTGTGTTTACATAATATTCCAAAACCTAAATAAAAATTTAAAAACAAAAAAAAGTCTACAGTTTTTTTTATACTTTGACCTCGAATAATAAAAATGCAGTAAGTTTTGGAATGTTTCTGCGATATGACTATATGTATAAATTTTTGCCATTCGGCTGTATTCACGCTCAAAATATTTTACGTTTTAGACCATTTAGAAATTTTAGAACATTTTAAAACACGATCTTCTTTCATAAAAACTGTTTTCATTTAATTTGTTTTTAGCATATGATCCAAACGCTAAAATCAGCAAATATTTAAATTTTAGGAAACACATGAAACATTTTTAATGTTCTAAAATGTCTAAAAGGTCTAAAACTTAAAATATTTTGAGCGTGAATAAAGCCGATTGTCTGACATAAAAATGTGTGTGACATTTTTACAAAATTATCTATGACAACATGACAACAACAAATCTGAAGTCTGTAAACATATTCACTAAGGTTTTTTATTTGTTTTCATATAATTAAATTTCTTATTATAAAAAAATGTATATAAATTTTATTACTATGAGTAATTTTGTTTATTATTTTTTTATACTTTGGCTATAAATTTAAAAAATGCGACAGTTTTGGAATGTTTCTGTTAAATGTTTTTTTTTAGGATGATAACATATTTTTACGAATATGTAAAGATATTAGCCATAATATGCTATAGAAATGTGTTTTACAATGTTAAGTAAAAGACTACAGGAATCCTCAAGTGTGTAAAAACTTAATACACATTTGTTATTTTTTATTTCTATTATAAAACATTCCTTAATAAAAAAAATTAAAACTTTTTTTTCCAAAACACATTTCTATTTCATTACTATATTCGTAATAGTTATTTAATTTGTTGTTAATTTTTTTAAACTTTCGCCTTAAATATTAAATTAAATATAATTGCGCTATATTTTGGAAACTGTCTACTATAATAATAATTTAGGACGAAAAATACCTTTTTGATTATCTAGAGATATTTGCCATAGTATGTCATAGAAATGTGGAAAAAAGTTTTCTAAGAATAATTATGAGATATAGATTTGTTTTTTTTTTTAAATCTATGTTATTAATAAAAAAGAGATGTTATTCAATAAAAAACCTATTGTTAAATTTACATGTATTTATGATATTTTTTTCTGTAAAAGGAGGGTTTTGGGTTGTGCAAAGACCCTAAATGGGGTGCCCGTGGACCCTAGGGGTGAAAATATATTTTAAATTTTTTAATTTTTTTATATAATTTGGAATTATTGTATAAGTATAATATTAAATTTTAGGTAAAAGTAAGGTGACTACGGCATCTCAAAGTTTATGAAAACTTCATATTTATAAAAAAGTTTAAAACATTTATTCAATAAATCTCTTTTATAAATAAACTACATTGTTGAGATATCCGATTTTTTAGGTTTATTTATTAAATAATATATATATATAATTAAATATTGTTGCAATATTTTGGTTATTTAAGGATACTACGACAGCTCAAAGCCTGTTAAAATTCTCATAAAAGTATGAAAAAATACATTGTATTGCATGATTCATAAAATATTTTTATGTAATAAAAACGTTTTATTAATATATTTATTTTATTATAAAATTACATTTTCTAAATAAGTTATATACTAAAAATAATTGTTTGCGATTTTATTAAAATTTATGGTTATCACAGCTGGTCAAAGTTTAATGAAAACTTTACATTTCTATAAATAGTTAAAAAGCATTCCATTCAATAACTAATTATTAAAAAAAAAAACAATTTGTTGGGACAGCAGATTTTCTCCCAAAAGTAAGATTAGGATATTTTTTATATGAATTAAAAAAAATTGCTAAATTTTTAATGGTTCGGCAGTTAAAGACTTTTGGCAGCCGCACGGTGGGAAACTTTTCAAGATTTTTTTTCTACTATATGACTAGTTTAGGTTGAAAAAATATTTTTTTGATTATGTAGAGATATTTGCCATAGTACGCAATATAAATGTGTGAAAAAGTTTTTGAAAGAAGAAATATGAAATACGGATTTTTTTTGTTTTATTTTTAGATTGTTATTCAATAAAAAATATATATTTAAATTTACATGTTTTAATAAATATTATAATATCAGCAGATTTCTGGTTTAATGTTCGTGTATCACTTATTAAAAAAGTAATTTTATTGCTAATAAAAGTGTTTTAAATACTTTAATAGTATTTTATACTAAAAAGTATTTTAATACTCTAGAAATAGTACAAATCAAAAAAAATATTTGAAAATACAAAACAGAAAATACAAGTACTTTGAATTTTAAGTATTTGTATTAAACACAATGGGTTCAAATTGAGACCTGCATGAGTTCGTCTCTTTATTTGAAGAGACGTATATTCCGCAATCAATCTAAGTACTTGTATTTGAGCTATATGCATACTCTGGTTATCAGAGTATCGTGTGATATTTAAAAAACTCAATCAATATGTTTAGTTAATATTTTTGGTTATTTCGCTCATAAAACTAAACAGACATTCAGCATATTTTAAAAAGTTTATCAATGATGAAAATGAAATAGTTTGGAAATGTTTTAGGGTAATTGCATTGTCTTATCTTGTTTAAGTTATCCACTGGAGTCTTTTAGCTTTATAAAAAACATCATTTGGTTTTGATTCCCAAACTTAAAATAAACAATAAGCTAAATATTAGATTTTTTAATAAATTAGTATATTTAATGCTTTGCATTGTTTTATTTTTAAAATTGAATTATGTATGTACTTTGGACGCATTTTAAAATCTAGCTTTAAATTCCTAAATACGGTTCCAAACTTTATGAAATTTTACAGATATCTACATAAAACGATTATAAAAAAAACAAAAATTCCTAATGGGTCAATTTTAGAGACGAGAAAATACAAACTTTTTATGCAAAAACAAAATGTATAATTAAAATAAATTTCTTAATATCCATTCTTTGTGAATTCTTACAGAAATAGTATAAATATCTTTCTAAAATGAATATATAAAAGAGTTTTTACAAACAAAATCTTAATGAGAAAATTTTAGAAACGATTGATTTTTTATAAAGTATACAAAAATTTCATCGACCCTAGGGTTATGAAAAAACGTCTAAACAGTTTCATTTAATACGGATCCAATCTTTATGACATTAAACCTTGTAAAAAAATATAATTTATCATAATTTTCCGACCATTGAATATAAAAATATGTTATCCAGGAAAAGAAATAAATTGATTAATTTACTGAACTGATTTATTGAAAGAAATTATTATTATTATTATTATCACTAAGAAAAATAAAATAACCATCAATGAAAATTATAAGAAAATTGCTAAAATTTAATTGTTATTTTAAATAAATTGATTTTAAAAATATTTTTTTTGTATTTTATCTTTAATTACAAAGTAAAAAAATAATATACTTTATATTCTAAATCGTAAGAGAAAAACTAATGAATAATTACAGTATGTTTTTAAACATCTCTGTTATGCCTAATTTTTATTTTAAATACCGTTAAATTCCAAATAATTCATCCTTTAAATCGTTTCTTATCAACAAACAATTTAAAAAGAAGTATAATTGAGAAAAAAATATGCAAAGGGATATCAAATAATTGAAACGTAACCCTATAACGCAGGTAAAAGAAATTTATTTGATACACTCGATGATTTTTTTTTGGGATTAGCTTCTTCAAAGTATTAGTGTCACCAACAAAATCATTAAAAAATTGGTATATAATTATTTGTGTAATACTAAGAACTAAGATATTAAACAAAATAAATATTATTTTATACTTTTTATATTCAAAATATTTTTATTAAAACTACTGAACTTTATATACAATTACACAAATATAGTTTGTATAGTTTGTGTTGGTAACATTTAAAATATAATATCATATTATGTTCATTAATATTTTTTTAATCAGTTATGTGATGTACTGCTTTAGGACTAAAAATGCGCTAATTCGGCGCAGTGTCTCAATTTCTAGCGACACATTTTCTAAACCAAAATTTAGAAATACTGACGCGACATTTTTTTAAAATAGAAAATTTCAACAAATAAGAAATTGTGAGGCCACAGAATTTCTATTTGCCTATATTTTAATTTTAACTCAGATACTATTATGCTTGTTTTTTTGCGAAGTGAAAGGCGTCAGAATTTATGATTTTTTTTTACATTTTTTTTTGTATGAGAATAAAAGTTATGTAGAAATTGTGTCGCTACAATTTGTGACGCGCATCCCTTAATTCGGTGTTGCTGCTATCCCCACATTATCATTAAAGATCTATCCTGACAAAATTAATTAAAAATGTTCTGTTTCTCTGGAAACTTTTTCAATCATCTGATACCTTAAAATTTAACCAATTTAAAGAATGCAATGATTTCAGAGATTTAAAAAAAACATGGGAAACCTTTGTATTTAATAATATAAGTGCGTATCCTTGTAGTCAGAACATTACATATATACAATTCACAATTTATACAATATACATATGTAAATTAATCGAAAACATATAAAAAATATGCTTAAAACAAATCCAGTTGCTCGTAAAGGTTTCCTTTAATATTTTATCAAAGCTCCAATTATACAAATATAAACATCGCTCTTGTATTCTATTATAACATTATATATGTAATTTATGTAAATATATAATATAATAATGTAATATAAATATGTATATGTAATTTGTAATATGTTATGCTCAGGCCAAGCTAAAAGCTGTATGTGTCTGTATATATTATATTCCATACGCGACGTTTAAGTATTTGGCGCGCAGTGTTATGCGCGGGGGCGAAATGACAACAAAAACATTCTCCGACGATTTCCCTTGTGGCTTAAGGTGCAGTAGCACAAAACATATCTACAACATAATATATATAAATACATACAAACAACGAGACCGTTGTGCGGTGCGCATCGCAACGCTAGGATTCCCCGCAGTTTTTTTGGGGGCTTTGCGGGTGGGGGGCGGTAGCACCGCGACACTGGGCGCATTCACGAAATTTTGTATTATATATGAAAGCGCGTTTTCGGTATGCGCTCGTTCGCATATATTTTGAAATTATACCGTGTAATATATGTGTAGAAGAAATAAACACATGTACCCTATAATGCTGTACACAAATATCTACCCGCCGCCCCCCGCAACTGCGTCCCGTGCACCCAACCACTGCCAATGCTCCAATTGTATATATAATATATAGTATACTCACTCCCGCAGCAGCAGCACTTTCTACATAATGTAAGAATGAAGAATGTCTTCCTTGAAATATGTATTTTGATTTACCCGAGCTCATTTTTTATTGAAATAACTTTTTTCTTTGCGCACTCCTCGGTTTTGGGAGTGAGATGAGAAGAACGTTGGCTTCCATTCGCGCTCAGTCGCTCGCACTCGCACTGTATAGCCGAAAAAGATATTTATGTTAGACTAAATATGCGGAGATAAAAAATGGATACGCTCTGAGCGGAGGGTGAGCCGAGAGTGCGCGGGTGTAACACAAGAACACGTGTACCAACAAATGTATATTATATATATGTAGTATATCGTCATTGAGGTGGCCCACAATGCTAAAGTATGTATGTGTGTGTGTGTGTACGCAGAGCTTTTAAGAGATTTATACGCATGTATAGCGATGGAAAATCCTGCTCTTACACATATTCACACATACATGAACAGTACTTATATACTTTATTCACATATACACATAAATGTAACGATGAAAAGCAAGAAAAATGGATTCACCAAAAATACAGACAGGTACATCAAAAAAGATAAAGCCATTTGCGAAATGGATTCAGGAAATTTAAAAGGATTGATGACACAACATCACGCCGCGCCGCACTGGGTAGATATTATATACATATATAAGGAGGGTGAGCTCTGCGGTTTGAGGGATGTCTTTTCGGTATTGAGTTAACTTTATGATGTGTTTGCGATTGCAGCGGAAAATACTAAATCATGTATAATGTAGTCTGAGCTTAAAGCTCAGCGTAAGCAAAACAAGGTATACGCAGGTGCGCTCATCCCATCGTAAGAATTTGAATTTCTAACTTGATGGAATAACAAATCGTTGAACGAACAAAGCTTATCGTTTTACGCTTCCGTGATGCTTTTGCTTATACGTGTGTATATAAACAACGTTGGACAGCGAGCTTTTGAACGAGGCTGAACGTCGTCGGTCGTCGTCGGCATGGCAGGACATCCTTGACAAAACTCTGGCAAGCAATGCTTCGATTGTTTGTGGAGAACAGTGCGGAGAACCTCGGATGCGCAACAACAACCACAGCATCATCAGCCTCTGCTTCCACTTCCATTCAAAGTGAGCGTGGCATTTGTTGTTGTTGGCCTCTCTGATTCTGCTGGTCTCTGCGTTAAATCCTTATGATGTGCGCACATTATTTTGCTGTCCGTTCCTGTCCTGTGCGCACACACACAAACACACAGCTCAGATGTCTGAGTATTCATGTCCGTCCTTTTCAACGCTCACACACACACACACACATACACACATACAAACTTTTGTGCTCTATTTTAATCCGTTTGAACTTTAGGTCGTTTATCAGTTCGGGCCCATTTCACCTGCCCAATTGTCTTATATGCAATTATAACTTTTGTTATTGTTAACTTTACTCTGATGCATGCATGTATGTATGTATGTGTGCTGCAGAGATGCTCTCACACATACATAGACACAATGGGGCTCGCAACGTTTCGGCCATTGTTTGTACAGTTTTGACAGTCCTTGCAGTGATGCTGCATCGCACACAATTGTTAGACCGGTCGGTCCATCGTCTATTGTCTCTGTGCCGGCGGCGGTGGCTGTGGCGGTGGCGGTGTACCGAGCCGAGCGGCAAGTGGTAAAGGATGCATTTATATCAGCTCTGCCGCAGAGGCTATACACACACGTGTACCTTATATATACGGTATACATGTGCCTATGCCGCATCGCGCGCATTGTCATTTGCGTTGAAATATTTACGACCGCAGAGGTGGATCACATAAATCCCGAGGATGCGCGCGCGTACGTGCATCCATAATTTGCAATGGCGTAGCATAACGTGTGCCTGTGTGTGTACAGGTTCTGGTATGACGTATATAACGTGAGACGTATAAACGTTTGACGTATATGCATGCGGCAAAGATCACAAGAATTGGTGTACAAAGTGCCGCCAAGAACAGGACATTTATTATTTGTGAACAAATTGCATGTACATATTATTATACATAAATACATTAGGGTGTCCGTTATTTGAGGATTAATTGAAATTTTATCGTGCTGCCCCCCGAATTGACTCCTAATATTTTGTAATCGGTGCAATATGTAACAATGTAAAACATACAAATTACTTTTTTTTTAAATCACGTAAAGCATAAACACGTAACATAAAAACATGTGACATACAAAACATCCCTCTATCCGGAATTTAAAAGTATTGATTTTCTAATGTTTTTAGTATGAATGTTTTTTTGTTACGTAGTATGTATTTTTAGGTTGCTTGTTTTTTGTTATACTGTTTTGAGATGCGTTTATTAAAATCAAATTTTAAATCGATGCCTTTTTTATTATCCTTTTTTATAATCCTTCTTTTCTACCCCATCAAGTCAAAAAGGAAAATAAAATCAATATTTTTTTTTTTAATCTGTGCCAACATCTTAAAATTATTTTTATTTTCTTACTATGAAAAGATAAAAAAGTTTCATATACCATTCAAACCCCATAAAACAGCCCAGACATTGGAGCACCATAAAAAAATTAAATAGGTTCAAGTTATATATATATATATATAAATTATTCTTAAAAATATTTAGTATGTGCGGCAACGGCTTTGAAAATTTGAATTTTTAAGTATTTTTTTAGTTTTTTTGTAGTTTAATAGAATTTACTCCGAAAATTTTACAATAAAATAATATTTTACAATATTTTAGATCGGAAAAAATATAAAAATCTTAAAAATGCATTTTATTTTCTTCAGCACTGAAAAAATTTACGGTACCATTTAAAAAGTCATATGATAATTGATAATTCAGTGTATCGTGACGAAACGGTGAGTTTCCTAGTACAATTCATCCAGTTTTTATCTGGTAACTTAATGTTTATCTACTTTTTATCAAATCAATAATCAAGTATCAAATAACAAAAAAAAAGTTCCTGTAAACCCCTTTGGGACCTAGGGTTATGGAGTTTCATAGATTTTACCGTTTAAATATTTTGGAAGAAGAGGTAAAGATATGGGAACTTATTTACATATTTTATTTTTAAATTATCTTGTACTACAATTCAGTGTACTTTTGTTGCCGTAGTCAGATATATTTTTCTGTTGTCTTTCACAACTTGTATTAATTTTTGATTTTGTTATTGAAACATGACATTAGAGCTATTGATTTTTTTGCTGCATAATTTACTACCTTCAACGAATTCACTATTTTGAAAGCATCTTTATATTCTGTGCTGGTGTTTCCAATCCTTAGGATCCTGAGTAAAAAGGACATCTGTATTTATACCAAGCATGCGGAGAGCAGGAAGTGATGTTGAATCAACTGAATCTCCTAGGTTTTTATGCTCCGGACCGTGGATGTGCTTTAACCTTATTTTTCTGTTGGTCCAATCTTCAGAAAAGGATTGAATTTTTATAACAAGATTTCTGTAATCATTGGTGAAAATAAAGCCGAAGTTACTATTTCAGGTCCAAGATACCATGACTTTTAAATTTGTGTACCGCTACATCAGATATTTTTTCGTTGATGTCGCTGTACTCTATTATGTCTTTATAAAACTTCAAGTCGTTTACTGGTGCATCGCTTGGCATAGGG
>JAAAKO020045303.1:0-11699 GCA_010015015.2 Bolitophila cinerea
GCTTTCTTATCATGTTAGTAGCATTGCGGGCAACATTTTGCATTGTAATGTTGCTTAACTAAAATGCTTGAGCATTCGATATAACACGTTTAAATGATCGACGAGGTTTCTTGTTCCATTATCTGGTTATATGAGTTTAAACTACTAGATGGGGTCAAAGCGTATGAATTACTATGGTAAAATATGTATTAGCTGTATCAAACTGCTCTTTTGAAATTAGACAATTCCAATAGCAGTTTTAATGACGAAATCATACTTCTACGAATACCATTATTATTACAGGCTATTTTCAATTAATTTGTTATTAAGTACAGTATTAGATAAAGGGAAATAAATCGTATCTTAAAAAAGACCCAAATTATTTAGATTGAATACATTTTTTAAATAAATTATTGTTCCATAAATAAATAGTTTTACCTGAATTTATTATTGTTACATTAACATTTTTTGTACGTGCACTTTTGTATATTCGGATGTATATTATACAGTTTTTTAATTTATTTTGATGACATTTTGACATTAGGCACAAAAATGTTTTTTTTGTGACATTTATTATTTATTTTGGGCTCACATTTTTTTGCCTGACAATGTAAATTGTGGTTAAATTTTGACAATAAATCCTAATTTCTACTATTTTCCAACTGCAACAAAGTAGTCGACACGAATGTAATACGATTGGTTGAACTTCGATTCCGATTGGCCAAATGATTCGATATGCCAAATCACGATTGGCAAAATGATTCGATTGGCCAAATCACGATTGACCAAATTACGATTGAATGAATTGGCCGAAAAACGATTGGTCTAATTAGATTGGCTGTATCACCATTAGCCGACACACGGCTTACTTGTACTGTGTATTTTTTGGTATATGTGTTTTCATGTATTTTTGTCCGTTTTGTTTTGGCAGCTGACTCAACCCAGTATTTATGCGCGTTCAACCAAATTTCTTTGTCCATTTATGTTTTTTTTATAATCTTTTTTTGATATTCTTGTGTGAACTCGGCCCAATCCGCTGAGTCGAAGCCACGGCAACTGGGAAGTTGAGGCGTCCCCAAAAGGGAAGTGGAGCCGCACTTATTTGGTGCAAAGTCTCACCTCCGCAATTTCCCACAGAACATTCTGTACTAAATAACCGTCTGAGTAAACCCGAATTCCAATTGTTTGTGTATTTTGCTAATCGTATCATATTCCGGCCAATCGTATCATATTCCGGCCAATCGAGAGACACCGGGCGACACTATGCGTTTATTTTTAATCTTGATTTGACAGCCAAAAACAGGGATAATCGTATGTGCTCTTTTAGTAAATAAAACAATCCTCGTTTTGACGTCTAAAAACAAGGATAAACCGAAACACGACACCCAGAGTACAATTTTTTTTCTATCCAGCCAGAGAAAATAGAAAATATGCTTACTCAAAAATTTAAAGCCATTTGGAAAACTTATGTTGGTATTTTTGTACACTTCGGTATAATACAAAAACGAGATGTATACGAGTATATTCTTCTTATGCGTTATGCGTGCTTTTGGCGGCTGTATTTTATTCAAAATTAGTATACGAGCGCTTCACCGCGACGTCCGCAGGGCACAGTGGCTGCAGCGATGCTGAATTAAAATTAAACACACCGAAAACAGATGCGCGCTCGAGCCCGCCAAGATGCGCTCCATTGTAACTCTGTTTGTATATATTATGGTTTTTGATGAAATGTAATTTTCCATGCGATGCGCTTGGCGGCCACAGAGAAAACCTCTCAAAATTAAGACTTTTAATTACAACTTGGTAGGCAGCCAAGAGTGCTGCGATTCCGTACAATAGATAATTGAATTCTGGGTCTATTTCTGGAGTTTTTGTGCTCATGTATATCATTTCATTTTCCGTGTTGAATTTATTTTTTCGTTTATTTATGATTAGTCATTTTATTTTTATTATATTATTATTATATAATTTTTAGAATATATCTTCGGCCAGCGACCAATATACCAATTGTTCATATTAATATATTTATATAATTATTGAGATCACATTCAATGCGAAAAAAATGTAGGTCATCGGGTGAAATTACAATTTCTCATTGTATTCTCTCTACCCTTAACCAAATACACGCCAACATATAATATACCATTATAAGATACGTATATAATAATAGATTCCAAAAGCACTTTCGGTATAGAGCACATTATATTAATATAACATCATCATATTTCAACCCTCGACCCGTTGTCCACCCGTCGTGCGTTGCTTCGTCCCCCGCATATAAATAGCTATACTTTATACGTGTATTGTATACGTGTATACTCATACACACACACTCACGCAGAATACACAATAACAGCAAATTTGGCGTATAAATATATAAATATATATAAATGTAATTTTGCACTTATGCCTGGTATACATTTCCAGATACCCAAATACAAATATAAGCACTCAGAGATAGAAAATTGCGACATAAACATGTATACTATATATACATCTACGGCAATACAAAGTAGAGTAGCATTTGGAGGGTGCTCGGATGCTGTTGGCCCACATTTAGAGATGTGTATACACATCAGGTACAATAATATGGAAATTCAGCGTCGTCGTATTACGTTTTCGTGCAGGTGCAAGAACGCGAAAGATATAAATATTGGCATAATGCACTCCAGGAAAACTTTGTGAGGCATGTGGCTTGTGGGTATGCAGGAGTGGGTGTGCCGCACTGCAGTTCTGCGTCGCGCAGCGGATACAGAATGATATTGCGGATGATTATTTACATGTTCTTATGCTCAGTACACACTCATACACACACACATAGAAATGGAAGTAGATAGTAGTTGTAACGACCATGGAAAAGTAAAAATATGAAAAAGTACGAGTACATTTGAAGAAAAGCAAACAGAACGGATTTTAAGCAGATTTTCAAGTTTGTGAATATTTTATTGGTAATCATTTATTACTTGAGGCGATAGCTTTTACAAAGTGTAAATATTTATTACTACATTTATGTATGTATATTTATTGATCAGTGTATATATTTAAGTATATGTATATAACCTGCACTTTCCAGGTGAATCCAAATGGAGTCTAAGACTATTAAAAAAAAATCAAACAAAAAAGTATACAGAATTTAAAAAAGTGATAATGATAATACGGGATTATAAGCCAATGAATGGACTTTCGTTTCGGTCTTTAAGACTTTTTTAAGACTGACTTAAGTTAAATGTACCATACTAAAACGAAACTTTAAAAAAATCAATGCAACCCACCAATGCTCATAAGAAGTCTGCGTTAAATTGGAGGATGCAAAAATTATTAGAAGTCAGGCTTTTGCTAGCCAATAATATCGTGTAACGGTTTCACCGTTATATGATGAAATTTGGTAGGCTTTTAACGCCAGACCAAATCTGATACATGATGCATGGTTTTTAACTACCTGCCCTTATTAGATAGAAATCCAAGAATCGAGACAGCGAAGCATTTAAAACAATAAAATAAACGAGTTGAATGCATTTTTTTTTTACAACAATTTTGAGGCCTTCCATTCTTTACCGTATTAGAGAAATGCATAATGCATATGTGCCCTAATCAAGTATCGGTAATCCCATTATTAAATTTTTATGTGCATACTTTTTTATAATTATGTGTTCGTTTTAAAAATAATAACTTGATTTTGTCGTATGTACGTGTCAAAATCTTCAATAATCTTGACTTACCTCCTCTTAGAGGTCCTCTTCTACTTCAAATTCATGCTGATCTAGTTCTGAGATAGTTGTTTCCACGGGCAGGTAAATCGTCACAGAATAAAAAATACTGCAGTGATCGTAAAAAAGGTAGGTAAAAGATAGTTTGAGTAGTTGGTTTCATGTAAAAAGTTCCAAAAACATTTTATGTATATGTATCACATCAAAAATTTCAGGAGCGTGTTGATATCTCAAAAATCATAATATCGACTTGCAAAATCTCGACAAAAAATCTGAAATGTCAAAATGTGGATTCACTATAATTAAAAATTCGGATATTTTCGGGAATTACATTTTTGTAAACTACGCACGCTCGTGCGCGAAAAAAACTTTTATTAGATCGAGATATTTTTAGTAGAGAATTTTTTGTCGACATTTCGTCCCCAACCCAAAATCTCTTCTAGGATTTTTTATTTTGATTTGTGGATAAGAACAGATTACAATTTTGCCTAAAGGGGGTTACTCTTTCTGAGGTGAAGTCAAGAAATTACTCATATTTATGTAGTTTTGTATGTAAAAATAAACATCTCCTAACCTCTCCTTTATTTCCACAAAAGTTTTGGACTATTTAATATCTTTCCTACAATAATATAAACAAAGGCTAGATGAAATAGCCCATATGGTGATCATACATTATCAACGTCAAAGGTGTAGATCTCCGCGCCAAAAACCTCTATGGGAGTTTTGGGAAATGCCCTCTATTTAAATATTAAGATATTTGTAAAAAGTGGTGGTAATTTAAAAAAAGGTGCAGGGATTTATCAAATTAAATACATTTAATTAAATTAAATCTTCAATAATAATAAAACTGCATTTTGTAAAATTTAGGAGCAGAAAACTATTTGTTTATATTTTTATTTGGGAGTCTGCTGTGTGTTGTTTATATGAATTAATATGTTTTTATTTTGTACACAATGGTCCCTTCTCAAAATATTTTTATTAGACATGTAGTGAAGGTTTTGTTTTTTCGCATATTAATAATCGGACATTCCATTTTAAATGGGGCACAAAAAGTTGAAATCCGGACTTTGGTTCACAGATTTCGCTGGAAATTTGTCTGTTAAATGAGCTTGTAAAGACACTAATTCAAAGCGTTTGCCGTTTTTTAACGGAGTTATTGTCACTTAACTTTTAGCCATTTTTGGGAAGAAAATAAAATACTAAAAAAGAGAAATGTGCCAATAGCTTTATCAAATTTGGATTGGGAAAAAAATTGCTCACCTTACGAAAAACGTCGATCTTGGATGGTATTGTTTTTTCACCACACCACTCTGTGATGGAATTGGTGATCATAGTTTTTTATTTCACAAATAATACGATACCATCTAAAATCAACGTTTTTCGGAAGGATAGATATTTTAAATATTTTATTTGAAAAAAATATTAAAAAATATAGAGAACACAATTATCTGCATTTTCTTACTTACTGAATGAAAAAATGTTCATTTTCGGTCATACAAAAATGGCTATAACTTGTGTTCCCTTCGAGCGTCAATCTTTTTTTTTGAAAGGTAATTAATTATCCTTTCTGCGTTATATATTTTGTAAATGATGATTGTATTCTAAGTGAAAAATTGCGTCAAAGTTACACACAAATTTCCCAGTCCAAAACGTACTGTTTTCGCAAAAAACAACGGTTTCCAAATTTATGAACGATAAAATACCTTACCAATGATACCAAACAATTTAAAATCGGTAGGGACTTGTCAAAGTTATGGATATTTTTCTCATTTTTGTCATTTTATTTGTCGCAAAAATGGCTAAAAATCAAATGACCATAACTCCGTAAAAAAAATGTCGGCATACGCATAAAATTAGTTTCTAAAATTCACGAGACCATTAAACTAAAAGAATTTCAGAAAAATCTGAGAATCAAAGTCCGGATGGGTGGCCGAACTCACGTGGAATGGTTGTATTACTATTTGTCATGTTAATTAAAGGTACTATTGACGGGCATTATTTTGTGGCATTGCAATGTAAAATATTGTTATAATTTGGTGATTGTCGTTTTTTTAATAATATTTTCAAAGTAATGAAATGTTTGTTTTGACTTGTTTTTTATAGAATTGTGTAAGTTTACTTGATATATCAAAAACAAGGAAAATACTAGTAAAAATAAGAATATTTGTTAAGAACCGGTAGGATCTAATGAAGCATGAGGCAACACTAAACAGATTATAAAAAAACAAACGTCGATGTCCAAAATAAATAACAAATAGTAATCAAGCAGAAAAACAGCTATTTCAAAATTACTACTTGTACTTATGTGTAATATATTATTATTTTTGTGGATTCATTAACCGAATTGAAATTAAATGCAAATTTAATAACGTTTTAAGAAATAACAATTTTAAAATAGAATATATTTATAAGTCAGCAAATCAATTTTAAATAGTTTATTTGACGAATAGTTTATCTTCAAAATCATATAGTTTATTCGACGAATAGTTTTCTTGAGAATCGACTATCTTGAAGATAAACCATTTGTCGAATAGTGGATTTTTCAAAAAAAAAATTAATATTTTTTTTTATTTTCAACATCAACTATTTTAAAATTAAATATTTTCTATTTTATTTTGTATTTATCTATGTGTTTGTATATATATTTAATATATTATTTTCTTCTTTTCTTCAGTCCTGATTAAATTATGGATAATCACTGAGTTAAGCTAAAAGATAAGTTGATCGATGGAAGATAAATTTATAAACTTATGCACCTTTGATTAGATATTTAATCAGACCTAAATGCAAATTAGTGATTAAACAGCTAATCATCTATTTTGACAGATTGCGTTAATTTATAATAGGATTTAAATGAACTTGCAATCTTTATAGAGCCTCACTTTTTGTGTTTACGGCATATTGAGGAAGCTAGGTTAGGATTCCGTACATACTCCAACAAAATCTCTCTCCCTTAAATCCTTCTTATATATAAAAAAATATTTGTTGATATCGTCCTACGATTAAAAATTCTGATCGGAAATCAATAAATCCAATTTATATTAATCGATTGATTTAATCACGATTTAATTAATAAGTTTAATAAGGACTAAAGAAATTGGCCCTTAATGTATTTATAAATGTGCAAACGTTGCGAAGCTATAATACTCACGACCAGCTCTTAATTCTAATTTATTGACATATTGTAGAATTTTTAGTAGACCAATTCAAGCAAAAAAAATATACATATACGACTTGAAGAATTTATTGTGTGTGTTATTTTGTAAAAATAGACATTATTAAATTATTGTGAGAACGTTTTTATGTTTTTCCGTGAGCAATATTATGTATTTTAGTAGAAGATTTTTAATTATTTGGTGGACCAAATTGAATTTTTATTGTGAGCAATGAAAATGAAATCTAGTATAGTACAAAGCTCGAGAAAACTAAATCTTTTAAATATAAAAAAACATGTAAAAATATAATAATAAAAATAATATTTTTTAATACATTTTTTGATTTATTTTAAAAACATAATTCCAATTATATTATTTTGAATTGTATTTTTTTAGAGAGAATAATACTTGGTTGTATCAAATTTTATGATTTTATTATAATTACAAAAATTAAGACTTTCATGACAAATATGACATTTAATGTTTCTAATTTTTCCATTTAGGACATGTAAAATATTTGTTTAAAAAAACAAGAGCCCACATTAAACCGATCTGTTGGATTTCTTCGAGGATCCTTGCGCTTCTCCTTTACTAAAGTAGATATAAATAAATAAACTACTTGTTTTCTGAAGTGGAGATGATAAATAATAATCAAATGCAATTCCTTGAAACTTTCGACAAAGTTCTGACACCAAATAACTTTCATTTCGTGAAGTAATACAAATCTTTCAGGCTTTTTAGTGACGATGATCTTTTAAATCAAACGAAATACATAATTAGAGAGTAGTGGATTTAAAAAATACCTTTAAATTCTATGAAATGTTTAAACTCAATGTCGACGAAAATGTTAAAAGGACGTTCAACAAGAGCATGAGTTTTTATCGAAGCAACAGAAATTACAACGTATGTTGTCTAAAAGAAATTTAGAATTTTTATTTGAATAGAAAAATGAATGCAAAACAAAATACGACTATTCTAATTTGCGTGCGTCTATAACATGATAATCTGAAACGAAGAAATACGACCGCACAACGCTCGCAGTTAAGATGAGTCGACATCTCAGCCAATTTGTTCTATTTTAAGATCGTCAACATTTACTATGATATACATATGTTAAAATAAGCGGCCCACAATATGTGTACAATGTATACATACTCGTACATATTATGCTCTATGCCGTATGCATAATTTATATAGAATGAATGCAATGATCTTCTGCGCGGGCTAATGGCCTATTAATATATACACGGCGGTGGCAGCGCGGCGGAGCAACGGTGTTGTACGCGTGTTGAGGTTTTTACTGCATTCAATTTGTCTTTAGAATGAGGTGACAAAACTATGCGCAGCTGTGGGTTTATATATATACATATATAGCCGAAGGTAGTATAAGCAAAGTCCCTAGGCATAGCTAATCGGAGCAGCTGTGTGGTTTTTTAATGTTTTTAAGATCCCAAGACTATATCTACAAATGGTTTAATATGTAAAAAAAACTGAAAAAATAATTATTTTATATAATTTAAAATATAATCTAAAATATTAAATTGACCAATTAAATGCATCCATCCTGCAATACTCTCTTTACCACCTCTCACATTAAGATGATTATCTTAAACTCTATATATATATATATAATGTTCAACTGACCTAATTAATGACTCGCGGACGCAGCGCATTAATTTGCATATATTTGTCTGCTGCGCAAGACGAATACATTTAATATGCTTAATTAATGCCCTAGTCCGGTGTTTTTCTCTTTATTAATTAACCCGTCTTAATGTGTCGCTTGCTTTTAAACGAAATTAACATTTTCTTTAATTTGTATGTTATCATTTAATTTATGAGACGTCTTATCACAAAAATGGGTCATTTGAAGAAAAAAACCATCCAACCAAGAATTGCATTAGTTCGGTTTACACGCAGTAAAAATATAAATAGCAAATCATACAAAATGTACAAAAGCGCACATCTATCTTAATTTCGTCCCGCGCTAAAATGCATCACAAACGATGCACATCATCTTCCGCTCCAGCATAGCTATTGAATTGAATTGCACATCCGAGTGCACAGCGGCAGCCGATTGCAATTTATCTCACTTTGAAGTCAATGCTTTCGCAGACAAACTCCGCAAAGAATACAATTCACCAGAAATGCCATTCTTTTCAATATTTGATGTCTGAAATCACAAACAAAAGTTCGTCTGCTTGCACATTGGAATGAGCTACTGACCGTCGCGTCGGTGGACCGAACTTCCGCAAACCCGCGCAATTGTAAACGCATCCGGTCCGGACACATTTCGTTCGTTCAATAACGCTTGCCGCACACAGGCAAACAATCAATTTCTACCCTGAATTCCGAACATATATATATATATATATATATATATATATAATATAGCTCCAGAGAACATTGCAACTCACCTCGAGCCAAAGGCACATTCACAAATGCCAAAGTCAAGCCACAGCAAACTGCAATAAATCCAATCATTTCCGTTGTTTTTCCGTCTGTTTTTCTTTGTATTTTTTGTCTGTATTATATTATATATATATATATGTGTATCCACTATCCAATGATGAAAAACACAGCGATGCGCGATTTATTTCCACGCTATGCGACCCAAAGAAAAACAATAACACGCGAAAGGAGAAGTCTCATGCGGGGAGAGCGCTCCGCGAATTGTGCGGCACGTGGTCGCGTCGCTCAGCAGAAACATCCACGGACGTGGACGCTCCAGGGCATTTTCTATTTTCGTGCGCGCGCGCGCTCACCGGAAAACAATCTGCTGCGTTTTCTTTACAATTTGTAAGCACTGTGCATTATTTATATGTATGTATTTTACGCTCGGTAGAATAGAACAATCGCAGACAAGAAACTTTTCCGAGAAAATCTTTAGATTGCGGTGTAGGAAATATGATAAATAATTTACGGTTGCACTCGGTCACAAAAGGACACGTTAACAGACACAGCACACACACACATACACGAAACACGAGCTAGCGGAAATTCACGACAACGCACGCGACACGGACGAACGTGCCGAAGACGATGTAACGCGTTTGAACAGTCGAACAAAACTGAAGCAGAGACACGAAAATGCGCCGACCGCGGTGAAGAGAAGGTCCTGTAAATACAAAGTGATTTTAATTCTCTCTCTTCGGTGCATGTGTCGCTCTCTGCTCAAACTCCATCGGTATATTTGTCGAGTAATAAGAGCAGAGCTTTTTCGAACATCGCTCAGCGCACTGTTGTCAAGTTTATAACTGGTTACTGAGCACGAAAGGTACTCAATATTGCATTGGTGCTCTCTTTTATTCCAATTTCTCTCTGACTATGGTTATTGTTCTCTTCGCTTTGCACTTACAATCTTACGGACTAACGATTTATGAACTACGAGGGTGACTCTGAGTACTGCCAGAAGAATTACACGAAAAGGGAATAGGATAACTATAGGAAATAGGTACTTTGTTGGTAGGTTTGTATGTTTTGTTTCTTTGAACCTTTTTTTTTTGGGTACCACAACAATTTACTTAAATATTATTTGCAAAAAAAATCACTGAAGACAAAAAAAAACAGAATTCGCAAATTTTATCCCACGGAATTTCCCCCCGTTGACATTCACATTTGTCAAAGTAGACAGCGGTGCCAGCGTCACCGGGGTCAAATTCTTATCACCAAATATACTAAATGTAAAATATATGACGCACACATTTATTAATATTTCGAAATGTCATTTTTTTATAATTGTAGCTTAGTATAATATTAAATGTAAAAATATGTTTTTAAATTGCTTATTTAAGTCCACAAAATTAACAAGAATTCTCAACTGGATTTTTATTTATATTTCTTATAATAGGTCAATATTAATTAGGAAAAAAACATTTCAGATTGAAATAAAATATTAGATTATTGTGACTATTTTCAATATTTTTTTGATAGAATTTAAAATTTTATACAATCTAAAACAATTCATTTCATTTAAAGGTTTTTTAAAAATAGTTTTAATCATCGAGAACATATGTTAAAAAATTTAGAAGTATAGTAAAATTGGCGAAGTTTAGTTACTTCAGAAATCTTGTGTCCTTTTTCGTCAACCAAAATTGTAACCCTTCCTAAAGGATAAAGTTCTTCCTAAAAGAACGAAGTTCTTTCTTTCGCGGCCTTTAACAATTAAAATATATATACATATATATACATAAAAAAATGTAAAAGAGTTGAAAACCTTGGAAGTGCTATAACTCCGATATATTATGACCAATAAAAGTTTATATTTTATTTATCTTGTTGTTTTTTCCCGTCTTTAATGTGCCCTTTTTCTATTCTGAGGACTAAGATCGAAAAAAATGTCGAATCGGAAGTTGGCGGAAAAAGAAAGCAGCTGCGGCCTTTAGACTTACAGAGTACAGTCAATACCTGACAGGAATTCCACAAAGAACCTGGAAGCACAGCGCCGAACTATAAAGTTGAAGTCAGTTCTTTTCTCAAAATTAGATTGCTGTGTTATGGACGATGAAACTTATGTATTGTCAAGATTCTCCCAATTGACAGGTCAGGAGTATTATACCGCAAAAGAACGAGGAAATGTCGAGAAACAATTTAGAACCAAACAAAAGTCAATGTTCTACAAGAAGTTTCTCGTGTGGTAAGCGATTTGCACTTGTGGGCTAAGAAGTCAAAGTTAAAGTAGCAACTGGCACTATTAATGGTGAAATTTATGTGAAAGAGTGCCTCCAGAAAAGATCGCTGTTATTTATTAGAAAACACAGATTTTCTACTTTCTTTTGGCTTGATCTAGAATCTTGCCACTACAGCAAAGTGTCCCTCAAATGGTGCAAAGACAATAACATCGAAATAGTGCCAAAGG
>JAAAKO020045314.1:0-11698 GCA_010015015.2 Bolitophila cinerea
ACAGAATTATTTATTTTTTTATTTGAGTAATTAGACTTATCCAGTAATTTACGGAATTTGAAATTTGAATTTAGCATCAAAATTATAGTTTAAAATTTCGTTTTTTAAATGATGAATTATGTTTAATAGTTTAAGCTCATTTAGTTTTTCTCTCATATAATTAAAAAAAAGTCCGTTATTATTAAAAATTAGAAACAATCATGTTAGTTATATAATATAAAGTACTTATAGGATATCTAGAAAGAGTATTGTGTACTTTATGTTGTGTTCAAGTTACATTTATTTTTAATAGCTTATGCTTAATATGTGAGATTGGGATATAGATCTAAGAGTCTTAATGGTTTGGATCAAATTTTGATTTTAGATTTGTTATTTGTATTTGTAGTTAATTTTAATTAGTAAAAGAGATGATTATATTACAATAATTTCATGATCATTAAAAAGCTCTAATTGATAAAATCGATAAAAAATACCATATTTTAGTTAGGACAGTCCGTCAGAAGGCTATCATCTTTAATAAGCTCTAACCAACTTTTACCAAAAAATATATTAACTTTTTGCCGAAACGACAAGAGTAGTGTATAGTCTTTCAATAGTTTCCTGTCCGAAGTTGATTGAAATAGAAATATAAATGGCTTTACCTTAACAGCAATTGCCATATGTAGCCATATTGAATCATCTTTTCCTAAACCAAATCTAGAGCACGACCTGCTCGTACAATATAGTGACACCATCGATATCTTCATCAATTTATTATCTCTCTAAAAAATCAAACTCAAGCGTACGCGCTCATTCGTCTTCATTTGAAGCGATTTCCTCGAATCATCTCATATATAATTGACTCGAGAGGGCGAGTTAATTTAGTTTATCTATGTACCATACGCGGATTTTCCTCTGACTTTTGATATATAGCTAATATACTATATTAAAAGGGCAAAAATCTAATAAAAAATATATATAGTAGAACTCTTTAGGGGCGCGCCGCGTAAATGCGACCAACGCGCACACCCGCTTCGAATGGTGCTAGTCATTCTAAAGCAATCAATCACGGTTGGGAGAATAAGTGATGTGTGTAGAACTTTTTATACATATATATATATTTATATATATAATGTATATATAGTTAATACCTAATATTATATGATGTACTTTGATGGAAAATTGCATGTGACAGCGCACTTGTTGGTGCAGTGTTGCAAATGTAATTATTATACTTTTCCCTTAAATTTTACTTGGTATAAAATTCAAAGATATAAAAGAAGCTATATATTATTGTTTATCAAAATTATATGCGTAGCGGTATCTGCAAATCGCACATACACCAAAATAAATCAAACAATCAAATAAAGCAAATCTCCTAAGAGGGTTCTCGCCATCAAATAAGGGTGGCGAGCTTCTTTCAAACGTCGAAAGTACGCGCAAAAACATCAATTATTTTCGTTAAATACAGCAGAAGCGCTAAAGAACAAAAACTGAGATTGTTTGCGTTTGAACTCTCAATAAATCTTTACCTTCCATTTAAAATTCAAATTTTCCTTTTTATGCAAAAACACAAACACACACACACAATTTTCCGGAACAGATTTTCTCATTGCATTGCCGCCGCGGCCCGAGCACCGCCCGCACGTAGATCCACTTAAACCTTTTTTCGTGTGCATACACAAGATGAGTTCCTTCAATTTCTGCTTCGGGTTCTGCCTGCTGAGCCCCTTTTATGATTATATTATTTATTTCTTTAGAGTTTGTGCACATCAGAAATCTTCTTTCAAAAGAACTTTTATTATTTGTTCTTTTGGTTTGCAAGGCAAATCCGCCAAAGTATTCGTGTATACTTGCAAAATAAAGCTGTAATGGGTCAACCGCACAGTGGGATCTTTTAAATTTGTAGGAAGATGTTCAAAAAACATACTGTAGTCTAGATACAAACTCTAATAAAACCTGTGTTTTATATATATATATATATAGACTAGAATTTATGATGTCATGTCCGATCAAAGAAATTTTACCGACTTTCAATATTTTTGACAACATTTATAATTACAAATATGTCAATTATTGTATTGTTACCATGTATAACTTTAAAACTCATTGTATTTGTATCATACAAAATTAGAATTTTCTATACTTGATTTTTTTATATACATCAATGTTTGATTTCATAATTATAAATTATATTAATAATAATAATTCATTTATTTAAACACAGATTGGTTAGTTATACAAAAGCAACTTATGTGATACCGTGTCGAAGGCCTTGGAAAAGTCAAGCAGAAACATAAGTGCTGATATTTTTTTTTTTACGATCTGAAAAAGGTCGTTAGTAACTTTGAGAAGTGCCGATGAGATACTGTGACTTTCTCTGAAACCAGACTGAAATTCCAAAAAGAAAATGTGAGTCAAGATAACTGGTTATTTGGTTCTTCATGACGATCTCAAGGGCTTTAGATAATGAAGGTAGTATGCTAATAGGCCTGAAGTCTTTGAGCTTAAAAGAACGAGTATTTTTATGAATGGGAATTACTCTTGCCTTTTTCCATGATTTGGGAAAAGATGATGACATAAGTGAGAAATTGAAAATATCAAGTATGTAAGGAGCTATAATAGGGTATAACAATTTAAGAAAACTAATGGGAAGCTTGTCTAAACCAACAGAATTGGATTTTATCGAGGAGATTGCTTCGATAAGCTCTAAGTGGGAAATTGATTTGAAGGAGAATAGATCGATAGGATTGTTTGTATTTAAAGTGGGAACATTGCATTCAGGAAAGTGTGGAATTGATGACACAAGGTGGTTGTTAAATTGATCATTGGAGAAGGGAGGCAGAAGTTTTTCCGGAGATTTTATACCGAGAGACTTCAGGTTTTCCAGAGAACACGGGACGATAAGTTGCTATTAAGTCGTGGCTCAAAATATCTGATTTTAGCATCACGAATTATTTTGGTTGTACGATTTCTTAAACGTTTAAACGATTTATAGTTGCTTCCAATACGTTCATTTATCCATATCTGTTTGGCAATGTTTCTTTCAGTTATAGCTCTTTTAACAGTAGAGTCAAACCATGGTTGCAGATTTTTGTTACGGGCCGGAACAGCTACCATCGGGGCATGTTTATCAAGCAAATATAAAACAAGTGTTTCAAAGTTAGATACCTTACTGTCAATGGATGACATATGCAACTAATTACCCCAAGGTAAGGCGAGTGCATCAAATAGAAGATCTTCTGCATTTAATTTAAAAAGTTTTCTTTTGTATTTTAGTCTTTCAGTACCAACTGGTGCTGAACAGATATAAAGGCAGAGAAAATTATGAATAGATAAGCCTGTGCTTAATTGAGTATATGACTTCATATAATGGGGATTGTTGGTAAAAGAAAGGTCTATAAGTAATGATCCAGATGAATAAAAATGCGAAAATGAACTCAAAAAAAATCGATATATTAGGAAGCAAAATCTAAAAAAAATAAATAGTTTTTACACTTTATAATGAAAAATTGAATTCCAAATTATAAAAAATTGAATGCTAATCAAAAAAAGAAGCGCAAAAAATAAGTGTATTTTTAAACGGATTAAAATAAATAGTTCCTTTAAAAAAATTCATGTCAAAAAAAATTGTTACAATAAATTACAAACAAAAATTGTTGTTACAAAAACAAATTTTCATTATTAAATGTGCGCATGTATTTTAAATATTTTTTGTCTTTGTAACATTTAGTATTTATTTTGGGCAAAAAAATTTATACATTTTTGTGAAAAAAATGTTTTTATTTCCTGTTACAATTTTGTTTTTTATTACTTAATTGTTGAATCATTTAAAACAAATTAAATCATATTTGAATAACATATTTTTAAATAAAACGCCTAATTTTTTTTAGATCTTAAATTAATTATTTACCACGCAATATTATTTATAAGGAACAAACAAATACAATTTGGAACTCTTTTTTTATTGAAATGAATTATTTAGGTCCTACATTTTTTTGACAATAACACAATATTTATACATACAGAAACGTTATTATTTTTTTCCGGATTTCATTTTTACAGATCAATGAGCAGCTAGCCAGTTTTCAACCCATTTGATTACATAAGTTGTGGTCCTTATAAGACCTAATTCAGAGAGCCAAACCTCTTCTGAGCAGTGGATAATTTCCTTACCTAATACATGGACTGACGTTGGTCCTGCTGGAAGTAAAATTGCGATTATTTCAAAAAAGTGGTTCTACGAGAAAAAAAAAATATCTTTTTCTTTTATGATCCAAAACTCGTTTAAAAAACTATATGACAGTACTAGATACGATATATATATACGAAATGTGTTTTATTTTCATTCAAATATAGTATACAAATACAAATAACATAATTATGCACTTAAGCTATACAATCGCGTATAACAATATAATTTTAATAAATATGCTTAACATTTTTTCAGAATACATAATATTGTGTGTTTTCCTATGTGATCAGTCTGACGTCTGTGCACTTATGTAATTGCGCATGTATAATTATAATGTAAATAATTGATTCAATTGTATACAGCTCTTTTTACTTGTAGTTTTGTGGTATACATAAGTCCAAACAACATTGCAAACATTTTCTTTAAAATTTCTATAAAAATATAACAATTCTTTTTAACTTTAGGGTGCGTTACCCGTTATTGGATTGGTTTAATATAAACGTATACTCTGATTGAACAATTCAGAAACAATATCCAAGATGTAAGGGCGTTTCAATCAGAACTTTGTGCCTAGATAACGCTCTTTCTCTTACAGTTAAGTATTTACAAAATAAATATGTACAGTTAATATTGTGCAAAAAGACAGGCACGTGCAATCTACGATTTGATGGGTAGTTTCAATTCGTTAGCCTTTTCAGCGATGGATTTGTTTTTATCTCCTTTCTCAGCATAGCTGGAATCATGCAGGGCCAATGTTTCGGGACTGTTCCACGGTTGCACCTCACCGGATGCCCAAATGGAATAGATGACTGTGGTCACCATGAAAATGGCAAACGAAATCCAAAACACCAATCGCCATTCTTCCAAGGATGACTAAAAACAAAAATTCTTGTTATTGTAAATGTAGAATTATTATTTAGAAATCAGGTAACGTACGTTTGGAGTCATCACACCAACAACATACGGTGCCAGAATACCGGTGCACGCTCCGATGCCATTCGTGATTGCCATCAAGGTACCTGCGTAGTTAGGACTCAAATCTAGTGGATTTACTTTCATGCCAGGATAGAAAGTTCCCATGAAACCCATGGCCAGTGTAAACCATACGACCACAATGACTTTGTCACATCCAGCGTACGATGCCAACATGATGAAAATGGCCGGTACAACAGCAGCTGAAAATTGAGAATTTTCATAAAATCCACCTATGTTAAAATAAATTTTGCGGACTTACCAACTCCGGTGAACACCTTTCTGGTGTTTGTGATATTCAGGTATTTTTTTGTTACAAGCCAATCACTCAAGAACCCTGTGCTCACAGACACAGCCCACATAACCAGATAAGGCAATGCCGAGTAAAGACCATTTTGACTAATGGAGAATCGCAGAACGTCACTCATGTACTTGGGCAAATCGGTGACCATAACATAGAATCCCCAATCGTGACCGATCTAAAATGGATATTTGTTTATTAAAAACAAGCTGTAAAGATAGAATATATGATAATTCAGTACCTGTGCAAAAACGAGAGCAATCATTGGTACACTGGTAAGAATTGCTTTCCATGGAGTTGGTGGCAAGTCCTTGTCACGCTCCAACTGTCCCAGTTCCTTTTGCAGGTACGCCTTCTCCTTTTCCGAAATGAACGGATGCGACTCTGGATCACTGTAGCAGATCAAGAACTGCGCCATGACCGCGAATTGAAAATAAATAAATTACTATATAAAAAAATGTTTCAATTTATATACTTACGAAAAAGAAACACCAAACCAAGGCCATTCCACCGAAGAAATAAAACACGGAAGCATAACCGTCAAATGCGTGCAGCAGCAGACCGGAGATGGCAGTTCCGATGATTGTACCCACCTGGAATATTCATTACATACATAAATTATCATTACTTTTGTATTTACGACGGCGACGGTATAATGCACTTGATCTTTTGAAGCAATAACTTCACTTGACATTTTTATTGCATCATAATAACATCAGAATACAAAACAATGCATTGAATGCATTTCAACATATACATTTACATTGCACACTGGGCACGTGTTGTATAAATTCGTCGGTTTTACAGAATGGAATTTTGTAATAAAAAAATATTGTTCAAAACGCAAACAAAACGAAACGTCTTTGTTGTCTCATGGAGAATCCATTACTATATCTTTTGAGAGATTCACAAAGATAATAAAAAAAAATGATTCTTACCTGACCTCCGCCAAAAACGAATGATCCGATCTTACTTCTTTCCTTGAGCGGCACCCAAGCGGCCAGCATAGCAGACAAAGCAGGGAATGTGGTTCCCTCGCCAAGACCCATAAGCATTCGCAAAACAATCAGACCGGTCGAGTCACCCCACTCCACGACAACGGGTGTGAGAAGTGTAAAAATGGCCGTGGACAGAATGCCCACACCAAGCGTATACTTTCCGCCGAACTTTTCAGCCAAAATACCACCAGGCAAATGTGTGGCCGCATAGCCCCAGTAGAAGGCAGACAAAATAAGTCCTTGCAATTCCTGCGACCACTCGTACTGACCACTTACATCCTGAAAGCGTCAAAATTGCATTTAAGAATAATATCACTATAAAGTTTTTTATATCTTTGTAAACTTACCCCATCAGATGAGGAACCATCATCGTCGGCCTCGCAGACTGCATAATCATGTTCCTGACTATAGTTCCGCTTCACGACCATCTGCGTGATGGCCACGGACAGGGTTATGCGCATCGTGTACGCATTTACCAAAGCCAAGAAGCCCATTATCGCCAGAATGGCGCGTTGAGGGATTATAAAATCTGAAATTGTAATTTAAATATTTGGTTATTGCTAAACTCTATTCTGACAAAAACAAAATGACAATATTGTAAAATTTTAACAGTGACTTTATTTTTTTAATAAACAATATTGAGATATATTTTAGGAATAAATGAATTAAATAAACCATTTAGAAAAATAAAAAGTAATCCAAAAAAGTAATCCAATTATAAGATTTACGGATACTTCATAGAAAACAATTCATTAAAAAACAATTCGTCGAAGAACAAATCGTCGAAGAACAATTTGTCAAAAAACAATTCGCCGAAGAACAATTTGTCGAAGAACAATTCGTCCAACAATTCGTCGAAGAACAAATCGTCGAAGAGCATTTCATCGAATAACAATTCGTCGGTGAACAATTCGTCGAAGAACAATTCGTCGAAAAACAATTCGTCGAAGAACAATTCATCGAAAAACGATTCGTCAAAGAACAATTCGTCAAAGAACAATTTGTCGAAAAAATATATCGTAAATCAATTCATCGATAACAATTCGTCAAAAAACAATTTAACTAGAAAAAACGTCTAAAAACAATTCGTCGAAAAACAATTCATCAAAAAAAATCGTCGAAAAACAATTCTTCAAATAGAGGGATGTGGAATAGTAGTAGAACATCCCCTTTTTAAATATTTTTTAGAAACAATGACCAAGACCTTTTAGATTATTTTCTTAGAAAAACCACACTTGAAAATGGCGGAGTGTGCAACCCCATTTTGATTTTTTGTTCGACTAATTGGTATTCAATGAATTTGAATTGTTATTCGGTGTGGTGAATTATTTTCAAGAGACTCAATCTCACAGCGTTTGTGTAATTTGTTGTTTTTCAATAATGACACTTTACTTCAGGAAATTGAGACTTATTCTCACGAAAAATCCTAAGAATAATGCACAGGCCGACTGTGACTTATAAATACATTTATCACATTGGTTTAAGCTAAAAATGCACACCCAAGTGTGAATTCTTCTCAATAAAATATTTTGTGACGATAATGCACTTGAGAAGAATACACAAATGGAAGTGCATTCTTTTCAAAAAATATAGGTGACAAGAATACACTTGACAGGACATCTCAATGTGAATTTTTCGCAAAAAATAAAATGGGAAGAATGATCACCGCTCTTGTGCATTCTTTTCAATAAATTGAATTTGTAAATGGGTGCGTTTATACTTTGTAATATAAGCATACATAATTTAACATAATGATATTTATTATGTTTTAAAAAAAATAATGATATTTTTGGTTTTTGCTAGTCTTTTCCTTGGTTTTACATAATTTTATAATTTTTTGTCATTAATACTAGCAAAAAACAAGCAAAAGACCACCAATTCCTTCTCTGGTAAATTAATATCTTTCAGCGTGCTGCCGCGCGATTATTTTTTGGCGCTTTTTGCCTTTTTTTTTAAATACAAAAATATATCAATATAATAATGTGAATAGGAATAAACGCTTTTCTAGAATTCAATATCCTGTCAAGTATTTATTGAGAAGAATGCACAAGGGCGGTGTCCATTCTTCTCAATTGCATTATTTTCATTAAAATATTTTTGAAAAGAATTTGCTCTGGGGTGTGCAATGTGCATTTTTCTCAAGTAAAATATTGTTATAAAAATGATTGAGAAGAATGCACACCCAAGTGTGAATTTCTCTCAAAAATGTATTTATTGCGAAGAATGCACTATTTTACTGACAAGATGTCTCAATTCTGATCTTGAAATATTTTCCATACAAATCAAAATTGAAAAGAATTCACTTGAGAAGAAGTCTCCACACCATATACGACTATATAATATAAAAATATAGATTGCATTCATTATTACCTCACAGCAGGCACCTCCAGGATGTCCCACTCCACCGACATGTAGAACTCGGACAGGTCCACGCCCACATCGACAACATTACTTCCGGACTGCTCGTCCATGTGTCGCAGGTCGACCTATATGCGTTTTGGAATATTCAGACACCGATTAGATAAACGGTAACGGTAGATAATATAAACAGAATTTCGTATTCGAGTATTATAAAAATTTAAAGGAACTAAAAACTATACAGATTAGTAAAGCCGATTTCGTGCATGCTTTTAAATTTTCTAAGTGATTATGATATGCTACTAAAACTTAAAAAAATACGATTCATTGAAATTTATGTTTTTTGCTAGATTCCTCCGCGGAATCAGGTGCTGCTCATCGCTCCTCGTCGCCTGTATAATACATGATCATGTGTTTCTGTGTTATTTTAGAATTTGTTTTAAACGGGGTGCGCTCGTTTTCTCGTTTTCCCCCTATCAAAAATAAATTTAAAATTATCAACTACCAACATTTTTGATTGTGTGTGTTTTTGTGTCTGTTTTTTTGTATTCTTCTTTTAATTAACCGATATATACATTTTTCGTTTTGTGTTCGAGCTTGATGACATTTTGATTGATGTTTTCACGTTTCCACGCGGGGTGCGACACCAAACAATAACTACATATATATATATATATGTATATATTATATTCCATAGAGTACACAATTCCCATTGGGCATTATTAAAAAGTTTTTCGCATTTTTCCTAACCAACACATATATACTCGTTCATAAATATACGTATCAACTCAGCGCGACACTCTTGGCGGTCTCGCCATCTATCTCGTATTTATATCGAAAGGATACACACGAACAAAACAATATATTAAATTGTATACTATGTATATGTATTTGTGTGGAACGTCGGGATGACAGCGTCCCGGTAAATAAAGTTTTGTCGCAGTTTGCGTTCGCGAGCTTTCAGTTCTGCTGGTATAGTTTGTCCGCGTGTGTGTTTGTGTGGTAGGGGTGGTGGATGGGTGGGTTGCGTTTGCTCACGCACACACACACACACGAAATAAAAGTGCCAATTTAAGACGGCGAACTTTTGTCATTACTACATCTCGCGTGTGCGTTACAAGACCGAAGCAAAGAGATATATAGTATATAGTATAGTGTAAGTGTAATGTGTTAGTATACGTACATTTGTACTATATAAGTATATTTGTTATTGATTCTGCATACATTGTCGTCGTTGTCGTCGATGTCGTCGCATCGTCCTCAATTCGCCGTGCCCCAGGGCGAATGCAGTTTGCTATTTGGCGCTCATGTATACCTGCGCCGTGTACCACCGATCCGGTCAGGCGTGTACATTGTATTTGTGTATATGTATTAGTGTTTGTTCCTGGGTCGCACAGAGAGAGCTTTTGTAAGAGTTGGATACCCAGAAGCCGAACTTATGTAACTGCAGATAAAACGCATTCCGCAGTGCGCCGGCCGCATTACTGTGTCGCATGCAGTGCGCACACAAACTTAATATAACCTTACACGACGTATACGCTCGGGGTAGAGCCTGGGGATGGTGTACCATGGACTTGTAAACAGGTTGTAGAACATACAGGTTTATTTTTTCATTTTTTGCAAACATTTGTTAAGGTTTTTTACAAACCAGTATAAACTGATTTTTTTACATAATGATTTTTACTAGATAAATATTTTTTTCAAATTTCACTAATTCATTTATACGATGGTGTGACTTTTGAGGCAAAGACAGATGCAGCAAAAACATTTGCGACAAAGAAAAATGGGGCTGAGACATATGAGTTTAAGACAGATGCGGAACATGACAAATGAGGTAAACATTTTAGACATTTGCGGCACTTTTATTTCAGGCGCATGACAAATTAGGCAAAGCCATTAGAAAAATAAGGCCAATGACAAATGCTGCACATTGTCAGGACAAATGTGGCTTTTTATCTTATGTACATCGCATTTTGATTACCATAAAAAAGTGCCGCATTTTTATATAGTAATTTAAATGCGTTACGAATTTATCATGTGAATAGAATAGCCTCATTTGTCCTATAACGCAAATACCATGAGCCGCATTTGGCATTTCATTCATTCGTTTGGCATTTTATTAACTCATTTGTCATTTTCTCATTTTAAGAATTTCCGCATTTGTCCTATGCCACAAATATACTGTTACGCATTTGGCAATTTTAAAGGACGTACTCCATGGAGCAAAGAATTCATACCATAATTCTAGAAATATGCGATCAGGAACATTATTCTGACGAATGGAAGATTTAGATAATTTGAACATGCGTGTCAACTGCCGAAGCATTATACTAGTAGGACCGTCTTACGACCCGACACGATCTTTGCTCGTTATAACAATTTTCCGGTAATTGGGGTGAAAACCATTTTTTCAATAATCGTATCTCTGAATTGGATATTGAATAAATTTATACATTTTTAGGAAGATTTTAAAGTTTTCCTTAAAAAAAGATTAAATAAATATAAAATTATCCAATTTTTTTATTATCCGATTAAAAAAAATACTAAAAGTCAAATGAAAAGTGTATGGTATTGATAAAGGGATGGTGGACCCAAGGGACTGTATCACAGAGATTATAGTCCACCGCGTATGCCATCAGAAGGGTCTATTGTTTTATCAATTACCAATACCATTTTCTGAAACAATAGATCCACAGGAAATTGGAGGATGATAATCTCGACGGTTACCCTTTTTAATGTGCTAAGTATAGGCAGACATTTATGCTACGATTACACGGACTGCAACTTTCGATAGTTGGTCACAGTTGACAACTGTCGAAGCCATCGACAGTTAGTAACAGAAAAGTCAGTTCATGTAATTACCCGAACAACTACGAATATTCAACTGAACTGATT
>JAAAKO020045325.1:0-11696 GCA_010015015.2 Bolitophila cinerea
CTGAACAGTTTGATAAACTGTTATTTATGCTTGATCCGAAGCTAAACAAAAACTGGGTATCAAGAGAACCTCTTAGCCCTGGGTTACGTTTGTCAATAACATTAAGGTATATAAATATGTCTACTTATCATCCTCTAGCAATTTATACTATTTTTGAAATACTGATAATACGATTTGATAACAAATATTATACTGTTAATTTTAGGTACCTAGCTTCAGCCTATATTATCTGTACCGCGTTGGATAATCCACGGTGCCCAAAATAAATAATGAGACAACTGATGCAATTTGGCGCCATTGATGGTAAACACATTACAGTGCAGTGCTTCAATAATTCTGGCTCAATGTTTTACAACTATAAAGGTCAATTTAGTACTGTTATGATGGCAGTGTGCGATGCTAACCTACGTTTTACCTACGTGAGCATAGGATCTGCCGGAAGAGAAAGCGACGGAGGAATTTTTCAAGCTACTGAATTTGGGAAGCAGATTCCTCCACCAAAAAATCTTCCTGGAACGAACACTCCAGTCCCTGTAGTGTTTGTGGGTGATGCGGCTTTCCCACTTCATGTCTTTTGAGACCATATCCAGGTTCAAATTTGACGCCGGAAAAAACAATTTTCAATTACCGTTTAAGTAGGGCAAGACGGTTAATTGAAAATACATTTGTAGTTCTCTCGGCTCGATGGCGAATTCTACGGAAGCCGATTCCAGCATCAATTTCAACAGTAGATACTATTTTGCAGGCGTGTGTTGTCCTTCATAACTGGCTTCGTGTTGATTTCGAAAAGTTGCCTGGACAAAGGAGATATATTCCAGTCGCACTTACAGACTATGAAGACAGACACGGCAACATTCAAGATGGTCATTAGCGCCTGGAAGAGACCTAAAATGAAGGATTTAGAGCGATGGAAGCAAATTTGAGACGGATCTCTACGAGTGAAGCCAAGATAGTTCGAAATAATTACACAAATTACTTCATGGGAGAAGGGCGCATTCAGTGGCAGTGGCAAAAGTTACCACAATTTCAACGTGAAATATACGAGACTTTATAAATTTAAAATATAATATATCATATGTTTTTATATGTGTATTATATAAATATATTTAATTTTTATAATTCATTAAGAACATTATTTTACATTACAATTTAATTCTTTTTTTGTTCTATATCAATATATATCACAATTTATTATTTATTTTTATCATTGTTTACAATTTTATTATTATTTTATTATATATCACAATTCATTATTAATTATCATTGTTTTAAATTTTATTATTATTTTTATTATATACCATTATTAATAATTATAATTATGCTCATCCATAGCTTCAACAAAAGCATTTAAAACCTTTTGCTGTAGTTTTATTTTTGATGATGCATCTAAATGCTGGGAATTTCGGCTTACAGATAAATAAAACAAATAATCTGCTGTAAAATCAGTCAGATTTGAAGCTGGTTTTTGCGCAACAATGTCTAATATAGCCTCATCTACTGGGTTCAAATAAACTATATACAAAATATACAATGAGTGTTTTTCTATACAATCTACTAATATAACATATATCGCACCTTTCTTTGCAATTCGTGATGATGATGTTGATGACTTATGCTTTAATGGTGGTGTGGAAGCAGGTGATCCTCGTAGCGGTATAGAATTCGGACGAGGTGATGGAATATATGTTGGTGCTGTGGGAGCAGGTGGTTTTAGCGGAACAGAGAGGGTAAAGAACCGCCGGACGTAGATTGTGTCAACAAACCACTAACACTTGGTAAAATATATTTACGCGGTACATATCCACTGCGTACTATATTTGTCCCTTCGTTAAACTCTATACCTATAAAATAAAAGTAAATATTTATATATTAAAGACTTTATAAATACACTTTTAACCCTTTTCTTCATGCTGAAATTCAAATATTTCTCTTTCCTTCGCAAGAAGATAGCTCGTCATTGGAGATTGCATTGGTATGGGAACCTTTTTCGAAATCTGGGGAGGCACATCAAAGTTTGACACAGTTCTAAAATAAAATAAGTTCAATGTAAAATTAAGTTAGCAAAAATATATATCAATTATAACCATATAATAAGCAGTATACATACTTTCGAGGTTCAACCGAAGTAGCTAAAAATTCTAGCATAGGCATAAATTCCCAATTATTTTTACTGATTGTCCACTGGTCGTCTTCGATTTTTTGTATTCTTTTATGTAACGATCTCTTATCCTCTGCAATGAAATTGAATTATTACCATGACAATAAAGGGAATTACTAAATTATATTTACCATCCATATTCAGCTCTTTATTAGAACACTCCTGCCATGCAATTTTTTTAAATGAATTGTCCTTGTACAGGTGGCTCGACATATCCCACAGCTCTGGCCGAGATTGAACATAGTGAATAATTAATTCATTCGTATTTGTGTCCATCGAATATTCTATTGAAGAATCCATCGAAAAATCCATTGTTTATTTTTTGTATGCCGCCAATTTTTTGTTTTGCTTCTGCTGTCAATAGTCAATTTTCTATCAACTGTCAAATGCCGCAACATGCCGCGACGGCAAGCAGCGGCGGCGTTCTGCCTTCTGATTGGTCAACGCGCGTGCCGCTGCGGCAGGCGGCAAGAATCCGCGTGTATGGAGTCCAAGCTTAATGGTTTCAAAACATCAATGTTGAATTATATAAGAAGATTTCATAAGATTATTTTATTATAGTGGTTAAAGATAATAATAACTGATCAGATTAATAGGAGTAACGCATATTATATAGGTTATAGGAATATCAAACAAAAACAATATTACAGTCTAATAATGCTTCCGATGAATACAATGTGCCATCGGCGGCATGTCGCACGAGCACTGGACATCCGGATTTTTAGTGCGAAGTCGATCGCCCACCGACAATGTCAGCTTGCCGAACTGGCATTGCATCAACGGATCGTCTGGTTGCACATTCCGGCTTTCATCTAGCGTGCTAGTAGGCGGTTCAATAACATCATCCTCAAGGGTGGCCGCTGTACAAAAAAAAATCATTTATAATACACATTGGTATATATTGTAGTAAATCAGCGGCATTCATTTGATCTCAAGACATTTTAACCATAACACAGATGCAGCACAAAGAGCAGTAGAATTATACGAATAAAGCTATTTGCGTATGTGTTATGGACGTAAGGTTATGAGGTCAAAAGTATGCCATCTAGAAAATAAACATGTATGAGTTATTTAGTATCGAGGAACACCTACGACACATCCACTGAATCGGGCAGCACGTGGCTTTGCCATAGTACACCGGAATGCATCCGTCACGTAGATAACCCTCATTGTTAAGCTCGATGCCACAATCGATGACCACACAGTGTGGATTCTGTTCGATGGCAGTCGTATTATCAAAACCCACGTCGCAAACGCACTTGTAGCAGTCCGGTGTTTCAGGATAGATAACCTCTCCCTGTCTGTACTGTCGTCCTGCGTAGTGGCACGTTGGCAGCCGTTCAACTTGTGCCTTGTCTGATAATGGAAATGCAGCAATAATTTAAATAGATGGAAGTTTGAGTATAGCATTTATATAGTATTACCGCAAATTTGAATCTTGGCACAGCATCCAGTGGGCTCGTATTGATAAATACAGTTTTCTGGCAGCTTCGTAAAGAGCTCAGGACACTCAATGTTTGCACACGAAATCGATGATTGATTGCTATTGTTCGAACTATATATATATGCGCAAAGGAAGGAAAATGTTTAGCTGGTCAGTATGTTTTCTAAATAATTTAGCTAAATATTATATGCGAGCGCCTACTCCCAATATTTGTTGCTGCAGTAGCAGGCTGCATGGCAGCTCGTCACCTCCGTTTGAGGAATGTCTTTTCCCTGCTGGTATATTTTGCCTTTGTAATGGCATTCCTCGGCAGGATACGTGGGGCATTCGAATCTGCAAAGTAATACGGAATTTTAGTAAATGGATAAATTGATGATTGTGGTCATAGGAATTATATGATACGAACCGTTGGGGACAGCACTGGCCCGATGCTATCACTGGTTTGCACCCCATTTCACTGTAGTGTTTCGGGGTGGGCTTGCAGGATTTGAGGTCACAGTTATCTGTAGAAAAAATAGTCCTTTACTAGATTGTAATATCATGGTTAGATTACAAAAAACAAGTCAGTTAAAATGGATAATTTCATCACGGAAAAAATATTATATCTAGAGCAGACATAAAGGCCGCAAACATATCATATGATTGTAGCAAATATATTATGTTTATCACAAAAAAAACATATTTAAAAGTTTGAACTTTTACGTAGAACAGAGTGTTTAATTTAGAAGAACCGACATTTTCAGAAAAAGTTTACTTATCGATAAAATAATAAAAAAGCAAAAACATTTAGTAGTAGTTAAAAAGTCCTATTGACTGTCAACAATTATTATATATACAAATATTGAAAGTCTACAGTCTGTTAGACCGTTTTTAGATAGTTTAATATAATGTCAAATAGATTTATAAATCAATTTCTAAAACATTGTCTAAAAGACTGTCGATGGACTGTCTAAAAGACTTTCTAAAAGACTGAATAAAATACTGTATAAAACACAGTCTCAAATTCTGCCTAAGAGTCTTTGTTAAAGATCGTCTAAAATACTTTTTAAAATACTGTTTGAAATACTATCTAAAAACTGTCTAAAATACTTTCTAAAGGACTGTCTAAAAGACGGTTTCAAAGACAGTCTCAAATACTGACACAAAAACTGTCTACTAGACAGTCTAATATACTCTATATTGTCTATAATACTGCCTAAATGACTGTCTTAAAGACCGTCAAAAACTCTAAAGTCTGACTAAAATACTGTCTAAAAAAGTTTAATAGACTGTCTCAAATAATATCTCAAACTGTCTAAAAGACATTTAATAGTGTCTAAAAGACGGTTTTAAAGACTGTCTAAAAAATGTCTTAAAGTCTCAAAGACTGTCTCAAAGACTGTCTCAAAGACTGTCTCAAAGGCTGTCTCAAAGACTGTCTTAAAAACTGTCCAAAGACTGTTTCAATAACTGTCTAAAAAACTGTATAAAACACTGTCTAAAATTCTTCCTAAAAGACCGTCAATAAACTTCTTATAATAGCAGACATAATATGCTGTTTTACCTGCAAACACAAATAATGAAGTTATTCGTAGAAATCATATTATTGATTTTGAGAAATATTATATACATACAGTAGATATTTTTTAAAATTTCGTTTCTTTTCGTGATTTGATTTTAGGTTAGTTATCCTAACCTTTTAAAAAGTGTATTGATTTCCGTTTCAATGGCCAAACTAGCCTAAAGAGACTTCCGGATATTCAAACTGTGGAATGGAAGAAGACAAGGACTCCCCATGAACATAATGTAGAACATGGGTCGCGGTACCACAGCAGCGCAGCAGTGGCTAACAGAACTCTGCCGTAAGCTGGCACCAGCAACGACACCAAAAAACACATAGACGCTGAAATTAGGGAATAATTGCGCACGGATTGGACATAATCTGTCCTGACCATGGCATAGCTAGAGATGGCCCTTCAGAGCTGCAAAAAATCATCGCCGGGTATGGACAGCATAACATTTTATCAAATTCGTAACATGCCGAACTCTGCAAATATATATTTCAAATATATATTTCAAAAAACATTCAAGCTTTATCAGGCTAATGGAAATGTGAATTATTCAGTCAGAAGAGGAATAAGAGCTGAAGAATGTCCTATTTGGAAGAATATTCAGGTTGGTTGAAAATGAAATGAAAATAATAATTCAAAAAAAAGTATACATTTCTCTTATACTAAAAGTTCTCTCAAATGCTTGTTATTTAAATTACGTTGTAGCATTGTAAATATTCTCAAAGTACACAAACAAAGCTGTATTAGTGTCTGAAATATTTCCAAGGCACGATGTATGGTTTAAAAAATATTAGCCATCTCCTCTTACTGTTTGTTTTGGTTAAACTACTTATTTGTTTTTTTATAAATTGTTTAATTCGGATATTCCGTTTTTGTAGAGAACAAACGATTTAAATCAAATGTAATTAAATGGAATAAAAACAAGCATACCTATCTACTAGTTTACTTAATAGTTAGGCTTTTTAAAAAAAAAGTTAACACTTACCACTCCCCATCACCATCGCCACCACAGACAGCATTATTGCACAAAACACAGCGTCAGTAAACATATCTGATTTTCTCTACACACAATAAACAACTGATCGTCGATATTTTGGTACACTGATCGCGAATCGTAAAAAAATACACAGACAGAGACTCTTCGTGGCTCAGCAAAATATAGTTATATTGTGTACTGTGGCTCCGCGAAACGCATATTTAAATACCTAATATGCAAATGTGATAAGGTTATATATTATTTTATAATTTAGTATATTTGGTTTGAGCGCTTTTTTCGAAATCTTTCTTGTTTGGTTGATCGGTGGTGCGGGTCGACCCGGCATATAAATGATCATAATTTGTGGTATTAATTATAATGATGTCAAAATTTATGTCGGCCTTATCGAATGCAAGTGCGCTTAGCGATTTATGGTGTACTTAAAAAAAATGCATTTATGTTGGTCGTACTCATACGTACGAGATTACAATATACAGAAGCAGATTCGAAGCAGATGAGTGTAATGACCATCATGGAGTGGATATTAGAAGAGTACGCATTTGTGTTTAACAAATACAATAATAAATAAGCTTATTAAAAAAAAATACTTTAAAAAAACTTTAATAATATTATTGTTGATGCTTTCTTTTGGAAATACCATCCGTTTTAATGACTCAATATAAAAACAAAAGTTTTTGGACAACAACACCACTTACTCGGAGCTATGACGTATTTAATCTGCACGACTCTAAAAATACGAAAGATTACCATCTTTATCTATAAATATATATTTATAAGAAATTGCTTAGACACGACGGCAAGACATCAAAGACAAACCGCGCATCATCAAATTATCGTTTAGTGACCCGTTGCGACAAATTCTTCTCTCTCACTCAAAAAAAGAACACTTCACACAAATGGCGCCTGCGGTAGACACACTTAAGTCATTAGCAATATTTGTGTTAGACCGAAATCTCTGAGTATATTAGATACAGAAGTCGGTGGCGAGACGCATCACCATATAGTTTGATAGATATGCCGCCTCGGGTACACACCGGCTAGCAGCGCCGCGCCGGTCCTGTCATCCGATCTGCACACGCACGTGCCTTAGTGCGATGCCATAAGAAGGTGCTAAGTGGCTCGATAAACAACAACAACAACACCTTTAATATGCAAATTTACCTATACATAATAAATGATGCATGTTCGTATAGTATATAGCCCAGGATGCCTTGTAAGAAATATACAATCTTTCAATGAGCATCTCACACACGTCAAGGCAAGTGAGTATCAGGCAGTATGTGTCAATGTTTACAGGCGTCTGCGGCTGTGATTTAATAAGAAATTTTCGAAGACGTTAATATTGACTGCGTAAAGAAAGAGCACAAAAGTGATGTTCTGCGAATTGTATTGACGTAGGTTGAGATTTCGTTTATATATATTATATATATACGATATTTACGCATGCAAATTTGATAATGCCTATATTTGAGTCGCACGCATCTGACCTTAGCATAGTCGTATATATTTATATATTTTAATATATTACCATTATTGAAACAAGAAATGTGATAATAACAAATATGTATATTTGTTTTTTTTTTATTATTATATAAATTATATTTTTTAAGTACACAAATGTTGACTCCGTTCGCTCTAAAATACCATTGCAATGTTATATTCTTTTGTATATAATCGTATAAATAAATACTTAAAATTTAATCAATATTTACAATTACCCAGATTAAGAAAACAGTTGAATCAGACAATCAATATTGGACACTGGTTAACTTGAAAACAAGTTTAAGTCACGCAGCCTGGTTTGAAAGTTATGAGCCATCTCCATTTACTAATTTTGTTTGTATATATGTTTTAACAGAACATATTATGAACCCTCTAACAGTCGATGAGTTGATGAGCAAGGAAACATAAATACCCTAAAGAATTAAGATTTTTAGATTTTAGTTATGCATAAAATTATTATATGATTATTGCGAGAATACATAAACAGTGAATCACAAATAATACATCGTCTTTATAGCTGGTAATTTAAAAAAGAAACGTTTTCTTAATTCAAGCATGTTTAAGGATCGAAAAATCATAATTTCCTATTTGTTTATCTGTGTCTATATTCACATCAAAACTTAAAAAAATTAAAGTATTTTAGATCCTAAAGGGCCATCTATGTATTTCGGGTGAGTTTACAAGGTGAGGGAGGATGTTGAGTAGGATGTTGAGTAAATGTTATTTAACAAAATGAAATTATTATTTATACCTATGAAATTGCATTTTTGTTTTGTTTTTTTTTTTAAATAATATTTTTGAAATACTTACATTTTTTATTTTTTATTTTAATGTGTGAAGGAAGATTTTTTTAAATTATTTTTGAGGGATAGGGGGTTATGTGGTAAACCCCGTTCAAAATATAATACAAACAAATCTTAAATCTTTTGTACTCGGTACAATATTTAACGTGAAATATGACATATGGATTTTCAGCATATCGCCAAAAATATATTTCGTGACACGAAAATGATATTTTTTTTATAAATAAAAGAGGATCTTGTCAGCTGTAAAACTATTATATAGGTTTCATTAGAGATTTTTTTCCTTGAAATTATGGTTTGGCGAACCGTGATTTAAATTTTTGAAAAGAAATTATATACAATAATTTCCTTTTTTTAAATTTACATAATCTAAAAAAAAACTGAACTGGTCAACATAATTTAACACGACATGATATGATATCATGATATCAAATTCTGTATTTTAAAATAAACTTAAAATACTTAATATCTGTCAACTAAATGCCTGTAGCATATATCCTGAAATTGATGAATTTATAAAAATATATTTAAGAAATGTTAAAAATGGAATTATAACTAAAATAATTAAAACATCTGATCAATATACTATAACTGAATATATTCTTTTAGAAAGTATTTTTCCTTTGTCTAAAATCATTTATGGCGTGTTTTACAGACCAACATTAATTATACTGAAGTAACATTCATTTCCGATTTACTTCTCATTTTTTCTTCAACTCATAACCAAATAATCTTCTGTGGAGATTTTAAGCAAAATATGTTAATACAAACTAACTTAACCAATAATCTTAAACAATTATTCAAACAATACGATCTGGATATTAATAATAACGAAGCAACACATTTCACTTCAACGTCATCTACCTAAAAGGGTATTATTACAAACAAACCAAATCATGTCAAATCAGTATTACGGGTATATCTAAAAATGATTTAATTTTTATGTTTATGAATGCGATATTAACTTGGTCAACAATTAGATATCACATAAAAATGAAATCATGTTTAGAAATACCCGTAATACTGATTTGACATGATTCTGATCTAATATTATTCATCAATTGCGTTTTCTCTTATACTGTCAGATGTCGCTATCATAAACTGGTATATTATTTATAACACAAATGGTGTCAATATAATCACAAACTACATATTAACTAATTTACTCTTACTTCTAAATAAACACGCCTCATCATAAGCATACATTACCTTCGCAATGGTTTACACCAGCTGTTGAATTGGCAATTAGTGAAAGAGATACAGCTTATTACTATTGAAAGAAGACTATAACTGCTGAAAGTTTATTAAACTTTAAAACTTTGCGAAATGGAGCTTCACAGGCAATTAAAAATGCAAAAATGAATTATTGTAGACCAAAACTTAATTTTCATTTACCATCAAAGTTTGGAGTAATCTAAAACGTCTAAATGTTGTATCAAATAAATCTTTCACAGATATTCCACACTTTACTGTTGATGAATATAACTCTTATTTGACCAATAATTCATCAGATATTTTTTTAAATCAAAACATACCGACTTGAAATACTTCCTCATCATTTGCTTTTACTAATGTTACCTCCACTGATGTAATTAATGCTTCCAATCAAATACAATCACAAGCGGAAGAACTTCATGAAATTTAACTTGATTTTCTTCTTAATCTTTTACCTTTTTGAGTCTAATATTTCGTCACCTATTTAACATGGTTTTTACAACTTCTTTCTTTCCATACATATGGAAAAAGCTAAAAGCTAACAAAAGCAAGAACTGATAATTGTGATGAATATCGACCAATCAGTATACAACCTACATTGTCTAAGGTCATGGAAATATTAATGAAAAAACAAATTGTCTATTTCAACACACAAAATAATTTATTGTTCAAAAATCAATCAGGTTTTAGAAGAGATCACATTAAATTTCTTAGTACCACATCATAATTATCATGTTTTTTACTGAAAAATTAAAGATTTACTTAATAAATTTTATAATTTTATTCAAATCTTCAATTAAAACATTTTTAGGAGATAAACGTTGTAGAGTATGGCAAGGAAATTTATTGTTATAATTAAATAGTAACAAGTTCAATTAAAATTAAATGCTGCTAATCAACTATGGCAAAAAAAACTTTTCCAACATTACTTAAAAAATACTTTTAAAGGATTTTCATGGAATAAATATTTATCTGCTAAAATATATTTTGTTGCCAAATATAATTATAGTTTAAATTATTTCAGTTAAAAACTAATAAAAAAACATTTTAATTAAAAAATTACTGTATTTTTAATTTCAAACAAAATGCACTGAAAAATACAACCATTTTCTAAAAACGACTACCTATGTTATATAAATGTTTTTTTTTCTTGAAACTGCAAACTGTGAAATATTTGGTAAACTAAAAAACAACTATGAAAAATTAATTTTGAATTAAATTTAGATTTTTTTTCATTTAGGAAGTTTGTTCTAATTTTCTATATAAATTAAAAAACAAATATAAGTAAAAAACTTGTTTACAAACTTATAGGTGTGCCCATAGATTGCTTCTGCAACTAATACCTATTATTCTTATAATTAAAATGAGAGATAAATTGACTTTACTGTTACAGCTATAGCCATAACAATACCTAATTATCTTCAGAATCAAATTAGGAGTGATACAATGTGCTATCAATTTACTAGTACAGCTACAAGGTTTTTCTACTCTTTAATAATAATTGGTAATAATATTATTTATTATTATTGTACAGAACTTAGAACTTTCGTCAGACATAAACCAAAAATTTCCATATTTACACTTAATGTTGGTTAATCAATCTATTATGTGTGTACGTGATAATTTATTTTCAGTAGAGGTTATTGGTTATATTTGTTTATATTACAAATTTACTATATACATACAATATAGATATGTATACTATATACAAAAGTGTTTTGGCATATTCATTATCTTTGTTATATTTTCTGAATATTACAATTTAAGAAAATATTGGGTGTCATTCTGCACATGAATTTTAGAATAATGTTATTTGTTAATTTTATTACTTACTATATAACAAATACATATACTGTCATAATTAAACCGGGACTGAGTTAGAGTTAGAGTTAGAGTTAGAGTTAGAAAAAAATCTGTAGTATCGAGAATAAAATCATTTGAGTAGTATAAAGGGCAGTGAAGAAGTTGAAACCTTGTCCTTGGTGCTTGAAAATCATCGTTTTAGGGCCATTATCTTCACTGTCAC
>JAAAKO020045336.1:0-11693 GCA_010015015.2 Bolitophila cinerea
AACAAATATTTTCAGAATTTTACCTAAAAATTAATGTTTTCCATGGTAAAAACATCTGATAAATCTAAATTCAGGAAAAAAATATTGGTTCGGCGCTTTTCGTTAAATTTATATGTTTTCTAGAAGTTCTGGTTCTCGGGTTTGAATCGTTTTCGCAGCTCTGCTCAGAATAAGATTTATTATTTTTCCAGGTACAATATGTCTTCTATCAGTTAGATTGGAAAGTTGCTTGGTACCAACCCTGCAGAAAAAAATGGAAATATTAATGTATCGGATGTAACTCATAGTTAAGGTAATTAGAAAGAGAGTCTGTTAAATGTATGACAGATATACCTACGGCGTAGTTGTAAAAACATATTATTTGATTTGTTAAAGTCATCATTGTTTTTTATTGTGGTATAAGAAAAATAATAATAACTAAAAAAGTCGGCTTTGAAAATAATATTTTTTGTTTTTGACTCATTATACTGCCATTTTTTTAAATTCCTCCCTTACCAGAACTTATCTTTTAAAGCATTTTAGTATTTTAAAAAATCATCTGATCTCTAAAGTAATCCTCGGCATTTATAAGAGTTGTACGAAAATAGTTAAAAGGGAATGGACATCCGCGGTTTAATCATTGCTGCATTTTTTAATATTGTATAATTAAATATGTTCAATAAAAGTCAGTTAGGGATAGCTCCCTGCTACGTAACCTTTGATATAATATTTTTTATGAACAAGAATATGTTTTAAGAAGTACTGATAAACCTCTTCTACTGCCTTATACCCTTATCTACCCCTTCATGCCATACCTCTCAATACATTTTAATTTTATTTAAAAAAATCAAATGAGAAAAGATTCCCATATTATTATCACTATATCCGTTAAATTATACCGTAGAGCGTAGGTTAAATAAGACTTTTTGCATAGTTATATTGTGGGTGTGTAAAATTAACAATTTCGGATTTAACTGAACATAAAAATGATGCCTTTTAAATCGTAAAAAAAATTGAGTATGTCGACAGAAGCGATAAATAAACAAAAGGTATTCCTAAATATATTTTTTTGAGATTGAACCATTATAACAAGTCAATTTAGCAATTTTTGTTCTACACCGAGTTAATTTAGCAATTGCAGTGCTCTAGCAAATTAATTCCGCCTTATCAGTCCCAGAGAATTAATGTCTGAATAGCTAATCTCAAAGAATTAAATATAAGATACGTTTTCCTTAATATATTTGTGCTTCTATAACTTAAGAACAAAAAAAGTTAATGTCGATGTGTAAACGTGAAAAGCTAATTCCAGGTGTAATAATGACATAAAAGCAAGTTCAAAAACAAACTTACGTAAACACCTAGCTTCAATTGAAAGTAACTACATTTTTTAAATTTGTTAATTATTTAATATCACAACTATTTTGAAAGAATAGTTTTATTTTTACAGTCGTAACTCTTAATGACATATTAGCATGGATTCAAGTTTATTTTTAAATTGTTTTAACAATAACTTCACGTCTCAAAGGAACAAAAACAGTTAAAAGTTTATATTAAACACAATAATAGCATTTAAACAAATATATTACAGTGCATTCCTGTGTCTGATGTAACAACAAACAATTTCAATGCTTAAACGCACATTTTACATGGCGTTTAATGTCCACTCTAAGCACCCAGAGAATGTAAATTAAAAAAACTGTACATACATTACAGAACTTAATTGTACTATATATAGTATATAAAACACATTAACTTTTCAAATTACAAAAACAAAAAGTAGAAAAAATACGATCTTTCATTGCGTGCTCCGAGCGTTTGCTTTAGTCGTTATAAGGCGACGCGCGGTAGCAAACCATATAACTGTATGTATACGCAAGTCCTTTAGTACACCAACACAAGCACAAAACGAACAACAAACTCCATTAGAACCAGCGACTCTGGGCTGATGCTCGTTTGCGTGGCAATTAAAAAATTTAATAAAACTACCAAAGACCGTAAATTATATACATTGCATATACTCACACATACGCAGAGAAAATATGGAGTTTTATGCAAAATATATACACATATTTTAAAGAAACTTTACTTAAACTCAAAAACACGCATTTGAAAGGCATTATTTCGTTTAAAAATATAAAAACCTATACACGCAAGAAGAAAATAACACCAAACAGACAAAAATGTTAAATGCAAAAATAAAATAAGCGCATTTAAAAAATAAAAACAAGAACAACAACTATAAAAGGGTTGCTGATGATGCTTTGCAAGCCGAGTTTTTGTTGTTGTTTGCATAAATACACATACACAACATATACATTATACATATAACATAAACTCATACATACATACATACACACAAGCGTACGCGCGCATTATTTTTGTATAATGCCAAACGAAAGCGCAAAAGGTTCTTATATATTTTCGTGGTGCAAAAGCAGCGCCTTCAAAGGAAACAAGTGCATGCGTGCGAAAGGAGGCGCAGCGCGGCCTCTTTGCAATGTGCACTCGAGGTAATTCATTATAATATACTACACTATAGCATCATGTTTTACTCTTCAGTATACCTCTATATAATATGTATGATTATGCATATACATAAGACTCAATTTATATATATATAATAATATATATTAAACTAAAGCTGTATAATATATTTAAAAAAACGTCGCTTTTTGCGGTTGTGTTGTTTGCGCATTTGCTTTTGCTTTTGATTGAAATATGTTTGTGAAGGGCATGGGAATTTTGTGGCATCTGGACACACACACGGGCAGCGCAGCATACACGGACTGTTCGCAGTGGCCGCAAAGTGAATCAAAGATAAAGATATATGTGAGAATATCGCGAGGATTCAGCATAAGCATTGGCGGGGTCATTCGTTTAAACAGATGCAAACTCGCCAACTCGAATTGTCCAATTTATCTATGTTATATGAAATTTTGTGATTATTATAAAGTATGTATTTGGGAAGTGGGTTTTTAATCATTTTTTATGAGATTTATTTTGACAGACCGTTTAATACATTTATCCAACGAGGTTTAGCTATACATCTTTCTTTTAATTCTTCAAAGAAATGTGGACGTTGGCATAAAAATAATAACTTATTGTTAATTTGCAATGCATTTACAAAGGGCAAATTAAATATTTTGGGCACTATTTATATTTAACTTTTAAATTTCAATTAAATGCCTATTAATATTTTTAAGATTTTTTCATTTTTTTTAAAGTCTACGCTTGAAAATATTTTATTATTATTATTGCTAGCTCATATGTATGTACATTTTTAAGAAAATATAAAATAAAAATGAATAAAATGGTATTTAAAAATTAAAATTAAAACAGAACATAAATATTCTGTTGATAAAGTTATGCAATTCTTTGTCTGTCAAATAATTCACAGTTTGTACTTTGTGCAGCTTAATATTTAAAAAAAATATCCATAAGCAAAAATAAACAAAGTACCTATTTTTTTTAAAAAAGGCTAAGCGCAAAAATATATTATCTGGATGTTGTAAAATGAATTTCATTTTTTTAGTATTAAAAAGATTAAAAAAAAATTATCGCTGTGCATTTTATAAAAGTTCAAAAAATACAAGTAAACAGTAAATATTTATGTTTTTTAAGTTATATTTATATTTTAGTTAATTTAAAATCATTAATCTGAGGGTAAAAAATGATTGGAGTTTATTTTTTTGGTTTAATATTTGACGGTTATCTGTTGCATTTGTTGCAATGCCAAGAAGCACGGAGCCGCCTAGTAATCATTCATGGTCCTGATTATATGTATATGAAACCTTATATGAAACCTAACATGTTAACGATTTACGGACGTGGTCACAATATCCCGCACAAAATACGCTCAACTTCGTCATTATTTAAATTTCATTCAATTTAGGGTATTTTGGATTGCATGCTAAAAAACTTTAAAATATATTTTTTTAATAAATAAGACAAAAAAATGTTACCGAACTTACATATTTTTATGTTAACAACGCAAAACCTACTTAACCTACTAGTTTTTTCAAGTGAGAATCAAATTTTAAATTAAAATACTTATATTTGTATTTAAGTTGTCAATATTGTTGTAATCTGTCATAATATTGCACTCAGTAACCACAAAAAGTTACATTTTACCGTTTTCGTTTGGCATTTCTTTAGTTCAAAACTCTCTGCACAGTCGGCATTTGGGACATTTTTTGGGATTTCAAGCTCAATTTTTAATTTTTTTTTATTAATTTTTCCTAAAATTGCATATTATTTTCAGTATTTTTTAAATTATAAGTTTATTATAGAATATAAAACGTACTGGGGATCCAGGGGGAAATGAAGACATGCTTCCAGAAAAAATGTTATCAATTAGAAATATTACATATTTTTTTACTAAACTTTATTGCACATTATTTATATTTCAAATTATTTACATAAACATTCATTTTTTTTAGATCTGGCCAGAGTGGTCTTGCAGCAAAGTGAATGAAAGTGATAGTTTGATGTGCGGTTATATTAAATAAAGATAACAACTGGGGAAGTCAAAGGAAAACCCAGTCATGTGAAAATAAAATAAAAAGAAAAACAGGAGAGCAGTTTAGGAATACATTTCAAAAATTATTCACCGAGCGTCGCCCAGTCGATGGAAATCTGGTGAAGAATGGGTTTATCCGAATTCACGTATCTGACTCTCCCTTTGTTTAGCAACAAACTCCCGAAAGAGTGGGATGGCTGCCGCATCGTGTATCTCAGCAGTTGAAGTGCATAAGAAATATTAGATAAACCAGGTATTCCATTTTTATTTTATATATTAATTATTTTTTTTGTATATGGTTATGGGTATATAAAAATCTTAAAGTACTGACGGTAATAGTCCGTATTTCAAATACGATTCTTACAGAATTGATATATAGTCTATATAAAAATTTAATTCACTAAAAAAAAATGCTTTCAAATGAAAGAAACATTCAAGCTGTGTCAGGCTAAGAAAAAAGAGAATTATTTAACCAGAAGTGGAACTGAACTGAAGAATGCCCTATTTGGCAGAATATTCAGTCCATGCTGTTGTCGAGATTGGCTTAATTAATTATTATTAGTTGAGCTCATTCAGGTTTTTTAGCTGAACGACCTTAAGGATCTGAATAAAAAACTTCCAATGGAAAGTTTTTTTTTAGATTCTTTGGTTAAATACACGCAAACGTGTCATATGTTTACAAAAAAAAACAATTTTTTAACCGGTATTTTAAAAAAACATATATTATTTTGTATTTTGTAAAAACAGAATTTAAAATCCTTAAAAGAAATAGTTAAATACTATCGTGACTATAAAAATAAAATAATGTGCACCTTAAAATAACAGTGTTCACCGAGAAAAAAACATGCTCCAAAAACATTAATGACCAACCAGAAAGTATAATCTTTTTTGGGTGCATATTTAGTAGGTGCACATTTTAAAATAATTAGGAGCTAATTTTAGAATTTTTAGGTGACCAAAAAATTTTTTTTTGGTGTCAGATTTTCAATCAGTTCGTGGACAATATTGAGTTATATGGAGTAAGCAAAATCTTATGCCATTCTTTTATTACAAAACATAGAATTAGAAATAGTTATCAAGCTATGACAAATCGTATATTTATAAAATCATTACTTCTGGGACACCCTGTACGAATATTGCAATTATTTTTACATTATCTCATAGCTGGATTCTTGTTATTGCAGGTAAACGTTTTCGGTTCAATATGAATATTAAAATAAAACATAAATATTTATATTTGGACACTCTGTAAAATATTTTTTGCGTAAAAAAAAGTTAAAGCTTTTTTAAAATTTCAATTTTCTAAGACGTAAGGTTTGGCCCTGATACTAGATGACTGACTGACGGGCGGACGGACAACGCGGGATTACGCCTGAAAAAAATCATTCATTTAATTTAAAACTAAACGCAATCCTAGTTTTAAATTAAATGTATTTTGCCCCGCATTTTTTAAATATGTCTGGAGCAATAATAATAATAACATCCAATATTCATAATAGCTATCCAAAATCCACACAAACTTTATACAAGTATGTACCGGCATTTCCACTCAATCCAATTTTTCACTCAAACCTAATTCCGATGCATCCACTCAGAATATGTCTGAATACGGCACACAGATTCCGCTCTCAATCTCCTTACGATTTCTCTTTCAACGTCTTCTTCTTCTCTAACCAGATTCACTAACTGTGTATCTGTGTGCCATTTTCTGTACGTTATGTTTGAGTATGCTGGAATTCACGCTCCCGACTTTAGTTTTAGAAATTTTGAGAGCTATCCGCTAAATAGAGACGAATACCCGCACAAAGCAAACTCCACGAAAATTCGTTGTGCGACCGCGCGAGATCTCGCTCTCTCTCCATATCTCTCTGTTCCTTGCATTTCCTTTTCAGAGAGCACACACAAATCACTGGCGCTTTCCGCTTTCCTCATTCGGTTGTTGAGCGGTGCACAAGACGGTACAAAAGCGCACGTACATTTTTTTTCTCTCGATACACATTTATTATAGTATTATTAATAGTCGGTGTTTTTATTGTATGTGTGTGTATGTGCGTGCGTGAATAACTGTGTCCGGTAACCAAAATCAACGGCGGCGTCGATTGCGAGGGTAGATTATCGTACAGATTTGCAATAGGCAAAAATTTAATGAAAACAAGTGTTAAGTGCAAGTGCGGCGCGGCAGCGGCGTTTAAGAAGAAAATCGGGATTCTATTTTAATTGTTTTGTTGTGCGCGATCTGCGGTGCCGAGTTTTTTTAGTGATTTTCTTTGCAAAGGAATAATGCTTTAGTAAATATATACATATATAGTATAGCTAATAATAAAATGAAAATGTATAATTAGGTGTATATATTGTGTGAGTGTTTTCGATAGTGATTTTTAGTACGATTTGTTTAATATTTTTTGGATATACGAACGCGAATCTATCGTTGGATATTATTGTGGATACAATTTTCAAGTCATTTCAGTGAGGTAAGTTTAATGAACAGTTTTTATATTATATTGTAAATATTATACTTTGCCGGTGTTTATACCTGCGAGTACTATCGATTTTTAAATCAGTGAATTGATAGGATAATGTCGATCTGTATAAATAGGGATACAATTATATTCAAATATTTTAAAATAATATGCATTAAATATTTAAATAATATATAGTCATGAAAAACAACAAATATATAATATTGCTAAATTTTTGCTAAATGAACCTGTTTGGTTTAATAAACAAAAAGGATCACATCTCAATTAATGATTTTAAAAGGATTTTAAAGGTTAGTTTTAAGTTTATGTGAACCAGTTTAAAACATTTAGCTCCCATTTTTCCCAAAAAATGTTTTTTATTTTTTTATTCAGTATTGAGTTTTGCCTTTCCTTAAACACAACAAAATAATTTAATTTGTTTTTAGCGCTGCGCTAAAATTAGTTTTATGACATTTTGTCAAACTAAATTTTTTTTATTGAATAGGGTAAAAAAAACGTCCAAAAAATAATGATATGTCTAGAAGATCTATAATGTATGGTGTATCTCTATTCAAAAAATAAGTGAAAAACATTTTATACTCCAATTTTGAATCTTAACAATGAAATTAAGAAATTAATTGAAATTCAAAGATTTTTAAATTCCGCCATCAGTTTTGACGATGATTTTTTAGTTGTAAATCTGTATAGCATTATCTCCTGCAATTAGGAGTCAGAATTCTCCATTTTTTTTAAAAGAAGAATAAATTAAATTTACCTTTACCTTTGAAATTGTTGGCATTTTGCAGAAGTTATAATAAAAGAAATCCTCATATTTTATAAGGACTAAACTACACTTCAACCACATCGTATATATACTGATGAATATTACTGACTGGACTCGATTTAGCTTGTGTTTAATAATAAAATATATAGTTTCTGTCTAGTCTATGCCTAACGTAACGTTAACGAATTCAATTTTTTTTTTTATATTATATGTATATAAACAAAATCTATATAAAAAAATTAGATTAAAAAAACTGTTCATAAAATATCGTTGAATCCTGCAAAAATATCCGAGCCATGCATTTCCATCAGACCAAAATTTCTAAAAAAATAAAGACACATACAAATTAATCGAATTCAAATTTCGACCGAATTGAACTCACGTGCAAAGTAAATAAAATGGCAATCGCATTCCATTAAGTTTCCTGTCGTTTTCGATTATGTATAAAAATACACACACACTCACATTGCACAATTTAACCAATTTCTGCGCATCCTCAAATCCGTACACGTCCTTTTGCGTCCCGTTCCCATTACCGAACATTCGAAAACGTTCACTTTTAATCAGTCACGTCCATCGGCACATTCTTTATTCTTGATGCCGCTGTGCTGCTGTGCCTGTGCCAGAGATTCGCGCGTGACGCATTTGAATTAAATCAATCGATACCGATAGAGATTCCTCCACGAAACATGTCCCTGCCGCGCCGCCAACTTTGACTCCGCCGACCGGTGGCTTTTGCCTAATATGCGCTTAAAGGCTGCTCGGTCGGCGCGGTCATCTTCAAAAACACACTCATCCATATTTGGTTCGAGTCTCGTCCGTCCGCTGTGCTTCCCGCCAGGCTATGCCACATTCCAGCACGAGGAAAGGGTATCTGTGTATAAAATAACATTTAAATTCGTATATTATATTTTATTATATTGTGACTGTTCATTTCAACGAGTAATACATTAAATAAATATATATATATTTACGTTTTGATATCTTAAAATCACACACACATACTTTTGCATGGTTGCATTTTCTTTGTACTGTATTTGTAATTCAATATAGTCTATATATATTTATATTGTATATGTATATTGTATAGATTTGCTATAGAGGAAGAGAGTCGAAAAAAGAATAACAAACACAAACGAACAAAATACCTTTTGCGTTCAGAGAGCAGCGTGTGTATCTTCTTGAGTTCGGTTCGTTACACCTGCCCTTATGTGCACATCTTATATATTTATATATCTATATCTAAGGAACGTATACTATACATAGGTATATTTTTGTGTAAATGTTTATTTTGTATATTTAACGTGATTATTATGCATAAATGCTCGTTTGTACCTATGCGCAATATATATATATATATATATATATATATAAATATAACAAATATATCATGCATACATATTGTAGTACAATGTGCTTTATTGCAATTTATATGTACATAATATATATTGTATAAAATTAAGCTATAGATAATAATCATGTCCTTTGGCACATCGAATAAATAACCATATATATATACATATAAATATTAATCCCTCAGGGGGACTAATGAAAATGCATAACCATACAAAGTGTAAATATTATTACCGTACAGTGACGGCCGACTAATTAAAACCAACAACAGCAACAAAAAAATAGACTGGATTATATTGATTATGTCTACGCGGACGCATACGCCCATCCTGTACAGGACGTTCTAATAGCTTTTTACGTAGAGCTTCCCATTTTTTTGGTGTCATACGACGAAATGATTTATCTGACAGTTGACATTTGACAGGTGAGAGTTATATAGCTTGTTATTGATATACCTTTTGGTGCTCAAATGTATTGAGTTTGTATTGGCTAAAACGTGTTGAAATAAAATCATGAAAATTTCTTTAAATTTAATTTTGTGGATTTTTGTTTTTTTTTTGTTGCTTTTGATTTTTGGCAAAAAATCTGTTTTAGCGCCACTAAATACCACTATTAGTATAGTGCACAATGTATCCACAATGCATCCAAAAATATTATTATCGCAAAATTGTAGCCAAGGTGACTCAATTTTTTCACAAAACAATCTCGCAACTTTGGGACCGCGTTAAGCAGATGATATTACTCTTTAGCATATGCTTTCTAATATAACTAAATAGTTTGTTCATTCAGTTATTCACTTAAACAGTGTTTTTTAGTTTTTAGTTAAATCCAGGTTTTATTTTGCGGATGTACTGCAAAAATCAAAAATCAGTTTTTCTAATTTTCCGCAAGTGGGTTTTCACAACAAAAAAACCGTTGATGGCCACTAAATACTACTATTAGTATCCACAATGCATCCAGTTGTAAAATGCACTGAGCTCCTTCCAATATGTCAAACTACCGCAGCATAGTGCTAGGAAATGGATATAGATGAGATTATTACCTTAGTTTTCAGCGCAAGCGAAAGTGCCTAATTTAACGGGAAGTTTAAATTTTAATCGAAAATGCTATACAAAAATCACAAATGTACCAACCCCTAAATGGTCGTACAAACGTGTGTGATAGCCTTCACTTCGCGCAAAATCACCACTAATCCATATAAGCATCTCCGGACTTATCCGGGTTTTAGTAGACATAGATATATTAAAACGTCAATTATTTTACTTATGCCCGATTTCTTTGCGAGAGTTAACGGGCGGTAAAATATATTTCGAGTTTAAGAGTTTAATACGAGAATTGGTTTTCTTCACAGCAAAAAAATCATAAGTTTATTCTAACCGACTGTTAAATTTAACTGGTCGTTTGGAGGCCAGTTAAACGCCAAACAGTCATTTTATACGTCATGAATTATAAAAAAATATTGTTTTGTAAATTCACCTCCTAATTCGCTATGACTTTTTACAGTATTGGCGAGAAGTTTTTTTATCCAGAGTTTAGTAAAATGTTTAGTAAATGTTTGTGCGCGTGAAGAAATATGATACAACTTTAACCTACAATAAAATTTAACCTCTGTTTACTTATTCTCGGTTTAATTGAAATTTGGAAAATTGGCAATTATAGCTGTTGGGGAGCAGTAACTCTGATAATGCTTCGGATGACAAGCTGTAGAAAGAGTTCTAACATCAGGTTCAACAAAACCGTACACACGAAGTAATTGCTTTGATAATGCGCGTTATCAAACCTTATAGAAAGTAATCCCTTTCAATCTCTTTATGGGCTGTAAATTGCCCTCCAAAAAGGCCGGACAGATGTTATTACTGTTAGTGGTCTGGTCACACCCTCTGTGTGTTTGTACATTTATATCGACATTGCATACTCCATTGGTGTCAGTAAGATGTAGAGGAGGTTACAAAAACAAGCAAAATAGTATTAAAAACAAGTAATAAACTAGCAATAACTATAGAATTAAATTCACAGTTGTAATTTTCTTTACAAAATTTCAACAGCTGAAGACTATTGACTATTTTATTTACCATTTAAAAAATATGTCAAATTGTTAAAACATGTAAATTGTAAATAAATATAATATAAATTAATAAAAATATACAAATTTAAATTTATTATTTAAATATCAAATGTACGAAAAACCATTTTCGATTGTAACTTCCAAACAGGGATACCTATCGCAATTTGCAGATATAATATAATAATACATTGTTTGTACAGCAGCTATTTAAAAAAAATACTTTACCTCAATGTTGGCAATGTATACGAAATATTGCAACATGTTTGTCTGTGTATAGGGCTGTTATTTGAGAAATACAGAATATAATTCGTTTAAGATGAAAAGTAATCATTACATGCAGTTTTAAAGGACTACAGTAATAAAATAAGCAAGATTGTTTTTCTCACTATAATATTTTCGTATTATTATTAAATCTTTATTCAAAAAAACAATTTGCCAGCATTATGACAACATGGAAAATAATAAGGTGCGGACAAATAAAACAGATATGTTGGCCATTTAAATATGTTATTAGAGGTAAACTATTTTGGCGAA
>JAAAKO020045347.1:0-11693 GCA_010015015.2 Bolitophila cinerea
ATCTCTTTTTGGTGGGCAGAAAGAGAAAAATTGTAATAATGCAGAAATTTTATTCCAGATTCGCTTAATTTATTGTCATCAATATTTTCGCCCATTCGTTTAAATATGGGGATTCCCCTAAAACTTCATTCATCCCCAAACCCTTATTGAAATTCAGGTAATAATTTTATGATGCCTTTACTTTTTTTCAAAAAACTTTAATTTGATCCATTTTTTAAATAATGAAGTATCATACAATCTTGAATCAAATATATCGAGTGATTTTGTATCATGTTTATTTATTTATGTCGAAGGATTTGGTACAAGAATATTTTATAGACTTATTTATAATGATTTAGGAAATGGCTGATAAGTCAATGTATACATGAGTGATTTTTTGTTTTGTTCTTGATGATGTGGTAAATCAAATAAATAGGGGTTTGTTATAATGAAATAATGAAGATCATAAAAGGTTACTTATCCTATTATTGCAAATCGTTTGAATGTTATATACACATATAGCATATAGGCATGGTCAAAAATAGAATCGGCTTATAAATATAAGATGAACTTCGTACTATATATATTCGGAGTACGAATGTAGGTCTACTGTCAGGAGAATCCAATAAAATCATTGTTTCGAGAATAATAGAATTGGATTAGTATTTAATAACATTTGGTAGCTACATAATATTTGTGGCCCAATTTGCTCAAAAATAATTTGTTTTTACATTTAGTATCTTAATTGCTTCATAAATTTCATTAAATTCTAGAATCTCATTTGTATTCAGTTATTATCGAGTTAAATCCGAGAAATGAAGATTTAGTTTGAATCCAGCACGAAAACAGTTATTTTCGAGTTAAATTCGAGAAATCATGATTAACTCGAATCTACCACAGAAAAGATAATATGTAGAAATAAAGATTAGTCTCTGAAATAGTTATTATTTTTTCAAATTTTTGAAATGCAGATTAACTTTAATCTAAATTGAAAGCAGTTAATATCAAGAAATTAATTTCTAACTACGAAATATATTTTTTTATTTGTATTTTTTGAAAAATTTGTAAAATAAAGAATAACCCCTTTTTCGACAATTATTTTTTTCAATAACTCTGTTTTGCACTGCCGCATAGCCATTAAAAAAAAACATATATTTTAAAGAAAATATTTAATAGTATTTACTAGCTAACATTATAAATGATTTATAGTGTTCGATACTTGGAGCTACAATAATATAAACATGTCGATCTACCGACATTTTAAAACGTGAATAAGCATATATATTTGTTATGTGTAAACAAAATTAAAAAGGCTTTGCCCAACTCAAGGCACTAAAATATTTTTTTTGTCATTTTGTAATTTTACTCTTTTGCAAATTTTAATATTTTGGAACAAAGTGACAGGTTTGAGTTTCAAAAATATTAAAACGCGAAACAACGACTTTTCATACAGTTTTGTAAATTATTATACTCGATTATCGATTATTATCATAAAGACTTAGCTAAGCTACAAAGTTAACACTTAATCACATACTGACTTTTAAATAGGGATGTGGTTTTGATACAAAAATGTCTAACTCTGACTCCGACTCCAACTCCGACACCGACTCCGACTCTGACTCTGACTCAAATCCGACTACAAATCCGACTCCGACTCCGCCTTCAACTCCGACTCTGACTTCAACTCCGACTCCGACTTCAACTCCGACTCCGACTCTTACTCCGACTCCAATTACAAATCCAGTGTAAGATTGCGGCGGCCTCTAGCTAAGTTTATTTCGAGGGTAGGACTGCTATTGCAGCGGAATGACTAATTTCTGGATTGTAGGGAAAAGTGTTATGCGCTTGCTTACTGTTGGGCATTTGATCAAAAGATCATTTTTTTAAGCTGTTTAATATCAATGCACGGATCACCCTAGGCATCTCTAAAGTCATGCCTAGTTTTGGTTTTAGAATTATTCATTATATAATAGAGCTCTGATGTTTTTCCAGACTATAGGCTTCCGTCAGATTGACAATAACAACTCCGAATCCACAAAATACGTGAATTGTATTCTTTACGAATTCTGTGGTTTTTGAGTTTCATTTGCCAATCTGACCGAAGCCATAGCTGCTGTTTTCTGGGTTTTGCCCACAGGCTAATCTCTTCTTTTGTGACTTTACATTTTTCATTACTATAGCGGAATACTGAGCATAAGCTGGACAAAACAGCTAGAAACAAACGTCTTTGGTTTGGTTAATACATTTTTTTTATTCGTTTTTACCTAACTTTTTTTGTTTGGTCAGAATATTATTTTACAGGGTGCTGTCTACACTGAAAGGTCCACGTTGTCATTCTTATCCCGCTTAATTTGTGGAAACATTGTTTCGTATATTTTTTTTTTGAAATTAATCGTACTCCCCGTCGGCCACACATACCAATTCGGCCAATCGTGATTCGGCCAATCGTGATTCGGCCAATCGTGATTCGGCAAATCGTGAGTCAGCCAATCGTATCAATTGGCCAATCGTGATTTGGCCAATCGTATCATTCGGCCAATTGTGTTTTGGCCAATCGTATTTCGGCCAATCGAAATTCGGCCAATTGTAGTACATTCGTGTTTAGTATGTATTGATGAGTGCGTGCTTTCACAAACTCGATCGTTTTTGTGCATCGCTGGTTTAGATATTACAAAAAATCGTAAAATCGTCCTAAATTAAAACTTTTATTCAAATATAAAAAAAAAAGTTTAAAGGAGCTATAACATGTAATCTGTAGACATGAAATGCAACATTTTATTCATACTGAAGTGCGAGCAGATCGTAAACATTGACTGAATCAGACGTTATAGCAGGCGATGATTCCGCTCTGCTTGCACTTTAGTATTATTCCAATCTAATGTCTCATGGGTGACGCAGATTGCAGTCGCAGATTACATGTAATAGCTCCTTTATGTTTATAAACAATATATTATTAATTAAAAATAATTAAATTTATTTTTTGTAAAAGAAATGTCATAAAAGACCACCGACTCCTACTCCACAGCGCCATTATTACCTCAATTAAAACAATCGCTTACGTAAAATACGATGTTTCTATAAATTCAAAAAATCTAAAGATGAAAGATATATCAGTTAGAACTATTTGTTTTGAAATATCACGTAAAAGTAAGTTTGTTGTAATTATAACAAATTTGTTTGTGTTTACTAAAAATAATCCTCAGACGGAGTCGGAGTCGTTTAATTTGTTCGGAATCATGGATGCTCTCAAATTTAAATTTTAAAATATGATTTAAGAGCATCTATCATAGAAGCTATGTTTTTTCGTGTGTATTTAAATCAAAAATATTTTAGACCTCCTTGAACCTACCCAATCTCTTGACGAACTCCGACATCTTATAACAAGAGGAATATGATAGGCGAAGCGATTTAAGAGGGCGGGATCTTTTTGGAGTGGAACCCTTGACATTTGAGGATGTTTAGTACGGGTCACTCGGTAAGGAAATCACCTGCGTAGGTTGGGCTATTTCAGAAACCCTTTAGATGTAGGTGGTCTGTTTAGTCGGCACTCGGCAGTGACCCTTAGTTGAGGATACTGTTAAGTGTAAACCAAACCAATAAGTTACTCTCAAACCAGACCACCAAAGAATCTAATCTCATATCATATCTACTGGATCCAATCTTCCCTTGAAATATGGTGACGGGAATGATAACAAAAGCACCCAAACATTGGCCTATAAGAGTTGATTGTCTTCGCTCAAGACGGCAATGATAAGAACTTAAACCATCCACTGAGGTACAGCCTCTGAACTGCCGACCTAGCCTCTGCCTCGATGAAGAGGTCCTAACTAACAATTTGCAACTGCAGTTGCATAAACCTAGTTTTGAAACCTTTGCATAATTTCGCACAATATAAATTAGTTACAATTTGGTGTGATACAGGATATTTATACCCTAAATGTATATTCCTATTTGTGCGACGGTTGTAAGAAAAAAATATTTAGTCGTTGCAATTCGTTGTTTTAACGGATTTTTACCCTAGTTGCTTAAACCTAACGGTTGCCAAAATCCACTCAATATATCAAACATACGTTCTTATGATTCGCTTAAGATTTACACGAGAACTACGTCGACCTTAACAGATAAATCATGGTGAAAGTAACTACTATGAATTGAATTACATCTTCTTGGCTTTCGGCAGACGTTAGGTATATACGCTTTTTGATGATTGTCAGTTTACAATATAGAAAAAAACTAATACAATGGTTGTATTTGTATTGTTTCTTGTTACTGGGCAGGATTATGTGCCAAGCATTTGATCCACTTTATCTACTCCGAGTTTATTGGCAATATAGTCCAGAATGATCAATGGATTTTGCTTGCTGTTATTGTCACTCATCACCTTCGTGAAAACCAAGTATAGAGCTGCAGATAGGACGCAACTTAATTACAAGACCTCGGGCAGGATAAATGTATTATTTGACCGCAGCGTTCAACAAATGCACTCTTTCGACGCATCAATATTTTTTAACGTCTTTCGTTGAGAATAAATTATCGGAATACACTGATGTTCTGTCAATATCGATGTATTTTTCAATCAACAGTAACATTCTGGTTCTGGTTGACCTGGCACAAATGTTTCTCAGAGACAGTCGCAAACCAAGAATGAACCATATTTTTATAGTGGTTTGGATTTGATGGTTTCAGTGAGGGGCGAGAAAATAAACAGAAGATTCAATTTTCTACAATTCTTAGCAAAGACATCCGCTTTGATCACGGACACTGATAGAGCTTACAGTGAAATAGGTCCTGTGGCTGTTTCCAGCATTCAAGTACTAATTATAAAGTGAATCTCGATTTTCAAACCGCTCTGAGAGCGGTTGACTTTCGGAGCACATAGGCCCGTCAATCACGTCAAAATTTTGCATTTCCAAGACACAGACAAGGATTTCGTGGAATTTTGTCTGAAAGATATATACCTCAAGGTATATGGACTGGACAAATCCAATCACCTAGCAATGTCTATACCAGCCCCAAACTTACCATTTTGGAAAGAGTCGTGCTTGGGTATATAATGATCTCCCATTCTTTGGAGGAGTCTGTTCAATGTTTCATTCCTGTCTGATAGGAATTATTACCATAAAAGCCTTTCAAACACAAACTCAACATACAAGGATATGGTTTTTAATTTATTTTGGAAACCTTGTACCGGGTTGCCGAAGAAATACTTAACCAAACAAATACCAACACAGACTCGTATCAAATCGAATCCTGTTTTTATTGCTTGAGCATGTTGTTTTTGTGGAATACATGCAAGTAGAAGTTTTATTTCAAATGAAATTCGAAAAGGTCCCCAGTGACCTTGTCACCGATCGTAATGTTTTTTAAGGGGTTGCTGTATTGAAAATTTTACGTCTCCATGTAGAGCCGACCAAAAAAGACATTTACAAATGGCATAAAATAATTCGCACTCCAAAAAAATGTGGGCTCATTTACAAATTACCACACAATTTTAATTCTTTTTTATAATCTGTACACCAAAAGTAAAGTTCTTTGTTGCCCGAGAGACCACAATAGCCTACTTCGAAGCGTCTAGATCGGATAATTTTTTTACCCTTGAAAAACTGCTACCCGATTCTTTTTTTAGTGACCACAAATTAATACCAATAATTTGGATTAACCATCTTCGGTTGATAAGTTACATTAAAAATAAGTTCTGGGAGTCAATTTTACGTTTTCCCTTTCAAACAGAACAAATAAAATTATTTTGCGGCATTCGATTGACCACAAATCTTTCCAATATCTTGGGTTGATCTCCCTCGGCTGAATTTTTTCCGGTAAATGGTCTTGATGCCAACTTTATTGATTCCTCCCAAATTGCTATAAAAAAATAGGTATCGTTTCAACAGAGGGTGGTCAATCCAAGATTTTGACTTGGTTTTTGTGGTCAATGAATGATCAATCAATTTCCAAAAAAAAACTCAAATTAAGAGTAGGGTAGCGGGGGTTTATTTCAAAGCGTTGTTTTATTGTCATGTTCAAACTTTTAAGCAAAATAAAATAATAATAAATAGCAAACAAAATTCTTAATTAAAGTTTCAATCCTACTTTTTGGTAGTCAATCCAAGTTTTTGGTACGGTTATTTGGGGTCAATGAATGGTCATTCGAATGCTGCAATAAAATTGTTTAAGGAATGCGGAGGGGGGTTTGTTTCCCAAAGCTTTTTTATTGTCTTGCTCAAACTTCTAAGCGTAATAAAATAATATTAATAATTATTAATTATTTATCGTAATTATCGTTTCAATCCAAGTTTTTTTGTAGTCAATCCAAGTTTTTTAGCGTAGACATTTGTGATAAATTAATGGTCAATTGAATTCCGTATAAAAACGATTTAAGGGAAGCGAAAGGGTGTTTGATTCCCAGAGTTGTTTTATTGTCTCGTTCAAGCATCTTAGCAAAATTCTTACCAAAACAGCTAGAAATCCAAATGAAATAACATTTTTTTGGCTAGATATTTTATATTATATGTAATTCCATCGGAGAGATAGATATAATATACATAATAATAACATCCAATTATTCTTGATTTAAAAGACTAGATTAGATTTAAAAGATTAGTAGAACATATTTCTGGCTAGAAAATATATTGGACAGTGTTTCTGGCTAGAAATCAGTAAAGCTTGAAATCAATTTAGTCTCACTATTTATATCAATAGTTTACCTAGCTAGAAAAAGTAACTATACATCTAGTTGGACATAAAATATTTTTTCTAGATTGAAAAGAGAACGGTTTTCTTGCTAGAAAAGCAAAAATAGAAAGGAGAATAGTATAGCTAGTTTCACAAAGGTACAAAGATTATATAATTTTAAATCTAACTAGAAAATTAATTGCTATAAAAAAACTATCTAGATATATGTAAAAGAAACGAGAAACAAATTCTAGCAGGAAAGGTTTTTTTTATTTGGAAAATAAACTTGTTTTCTATCTGGAAAATAAATAAGTTTTCTAGCCGAAAAATAAACTAGTTTTCTGGCTAAAAAAAATAGTTTTCTAGGTGAAAAAAAAAAAGATTTTATAGCTTAAAAAGAAAGCAATTTTGCTGTAGCTAGAAAATAGAATAGATCTAGTTTTAAAGGCTAATTTATATACAGTCTTGTACACATAGATAATCGATCTAGTCTAGCTAAAAAAGAGAACAGTTTTAGTCTAGCAACAAAGTCAATCGATCTAGTCGAACTTAAAAGAGAACAGCTCTAGTGTATTTAGAAATGAGAGCAGTTCTAGTCTTGCTGGAAAATAGAACAGATCTATAGTGTATTTAGAAATTAGCGCTGTTTTAGTCTTGCTAGAAAAGAGAAACAATTCTAATTCTGAAACAACATTTTTATAGCCAGAAAAGAAAAAAGTTCTACTGTAGCTTTTAAAGGGTATCCGGCTGTTTCGGCGCCCACACTTCGTCGCACACACTTCGACGCGCACATTTCGGCGCATTTGGAGTATTATTCTACTTCCCAGAATACGCCTTTTATAGGGTTGTTATTTTAAAGCAAAAATGTGATGCCGTAGGCATCACGTTTCCTTCCATAAAAAATTGTGTCATAGTAGTACTATTCTACTTCCCAGAATCTATTCGTTTTTGTTTTTCTCGCGACGATTTTGAATAATATCAGAAAAACTCACACACGCGCACTGGCTCACTGACGCATGTTCGCGGCGAAGTGTGCGCGCCGAAATGTGCGCGCCGAAATGCTACGCGCCGAAATGTGCGCGCCGAAGTGTGCGCGACGAAGTGTGGGCGCCGAAACAGACGCAAACCCTTTAAAAGAGCTGATGTTAAGTAATAAAAATATTATATTATATTATTTATTTTAAATATACGCTTTTTTAATTACCTTTGTTTTTTGACATTTTCAGATTTTTTTTAAGAGGGTTAAGGTTTTCATTACGTCCACAATACAGTTACCGTTGTGTTTCGATATGAGAGAGGGGGTAAAAATAGTTATTTAGTGTTATGTTATATACTTATGGTCGGACCCTTTTGTCAAACGCCGGCCTCTTCTCAAAAACATTTCAATCCCTAAGATCCTCCTCGGATGCACCTCAAATGGATACACTGCATTTAATTTTATTATCCCATGCACCATAGCAAATCACATAATTGGTGGTCTAATTAATAGAACAAGCTGTTTTAATAATTTGATTGCTGTTTTCCGCGTCTATGAAATTATAATGGTGATTAATAAACGAGTTTCCGCCGAGCGTGTATTTGCTTTTTTAATTATTCAACAAGGCAATGACCTCAGACAAAAGCTTCCTGTGCAGAATATATATACTGTTTTTTTTCTCTCGAAATATATACCAAATGCCAAAAACTGTTCGACGCAAAATCCCCAGACAACAATCTTTATTCTTCGAGCAAACATGTTTTCTCTATGACCTTTTACCGTTGCGTTTCCACCTTGCTTTTATCTCCTCTATATCTATATAATATACTGGTTTGTATATATATATATAGTTCAACTAATGTACATCAAATATCGATTTGTTCGTCGTCGCGTATTTTTAGTGCTTTTTATCAGGATATTCATTATGGATGCTTTCAAAGAAATACGTTGGAATGCCAGAATGGGAGGAGGACATATATAGCAGGGATGTCCTCACGGACACGGTGACAAAAGTTAGTCTCGAAAAGGTTTAATGTAGTCAAAAATATTCAAATCTCTCCTTTTAAATAGATATATAGAGGAGCAAGAGATTTGCGAAATCTTCTAGAAATATATTACACAATTTGTATACGGCGCTGGAAGAGAGACGACGCCAAATTGAATTTTACTATTTGCGCATTAGATTTATCCATTCGAGAGTGTATACATTATTTTTTACTTATATATCGTATATATCTTCATAAAAGGACATCCGCGTACCAAGGACTAATGTAGATCCGCGGGCAGAGCTTATCTTTGACTTGAGTTTCTTTTATATATTAGTAAATAAATTCATTTCATCATCGTTATATATATAAATATATATATTATCAAATACGTGAGAGTTTTGTATTTCTGTACGGTAAAAACTATATTTCTATATATACTTTATAGGTTATGTTATTATTTGATTAAAACTTATTATTAGGTTTGGTGCGCTCGAATGTAGGTAATGGCGCGTTGGATTGCTTCTGGCACCGCCGGTGACTGGGGCAAATGGGAACCCTATAAGTTTTGGGAATTTATATTATTTTGTAGATATATAAAAGTCAATGAACACGTACGGTCGGTTGGAATCCATTTTGGTCGGCCACATATTTCAGAAGAATCGGAGTTCCTTCGGGCGATGTGTAGCTAAACGATCCCTCTACCTGCAACGGTAATTCTTTGCTGTGTCCATGCTCCTCGACTTTGATACCGTTTTCGGTTTCAAAACTGTACCTATAACCATCGTTTGACCGAGAACTACCGGAGGAGGGTCGGGATTGGGATTGATGTACGGGTACGGCGGCCACAAACTTTGGCACTGGTCTCGGAAGAGCGCTCTTTGGCTGGACTCGGTTTGGCTGGACTTGTTTTGGTTGAACACGTATTGGCTGGACAGTTTTGGCTAATACTTTAGCTGGCCTAGAAATTGGCTGAGATTTCGGTTTTTGTTGCTGGAACGATTTGAATGCCGTCGTTTTTGTGGGTAGCACCGATGGTTTTCTGGTTAGTGGTTTTCTTGTTGCTGGTTTAATTGTAGTTGGTCTTATTGTTGTTAGTTTAACTGTAGTTGGTCTTATTGTGGTCAGTTTAATTGCTGGCGGTTTAATTGTGGTGGGTTTTAATGTGGTTGGAGCCGAGAAGGGAGCCAGTAGATCCGTGTTTGGTTTCTCGATTGTTTTGGCTGCAGTGACCAGAAATATGCAACTAACGATTACCTGAAAATCAAGCAAAAATCTATGAACAATGGTTAAATTAACTTCCACTTTCTAATACATTCAAAGAACTGCGTCAAAATAATAAATAAACACAAATTAAGCTATAAATTTAACTAGACGTTGAGTTATAAAGTTCATCAAACGGTTATTACCACACTTAAAATATGCATGTTGCTCTGATTGTATCTGCCCAAAAACTGAGGTCCACTTGAACGTTGTCTTATATATATAAATTCAAATGATGGTAGACCAAAGACTGGTTTATTTTCGTGTGCGGGGAGAACTCAAAACTGCAAACATTATTAATCGTTGCAATATATGCGAGTTTTGTATATATACTCATATAATATATGCAACATATATACATACATTGAGTTGCATATAAATATATTTAAATATCGTATTATGTATATTTCAAACGGCAAGACTGTAGCATTCAAAATAAAATTTATTGTGTTTAAAATCGAAATCCAATGGACTGAATGAAGAAGAGCATTTTTTTTTGGTTTTTTGTTTTTTGGTGTTTCTATGTTTACCTTATTCGTCGGAAGACGTTTGTGAATTTATAATCTCTTCTCGTTAGACCATAAAAAAGAGTTCTTTTTGTTAGATGGTTCTAAAGGGTATCGGAAGGTTATAGGAATATTTATAATATATTTTTGTTATTAAATCAATAAAATATTATTATTATTTAGTAAGAATCTTTACTATATCATCACTTATTATTTTAAGACCTCCTTTTCCAAAAAAACACTATCTAAATCACTAAAAATCGTGTTTGCAGATGTTTCGCCAAAAACGAAAAACCAAAAAAAAAACAAGTCCAAATTAATTACACCAAATTGGTCCGCATCATTGCCAAATTTAAGTGCAGTTTTAGAATTTGAATATTTTATTCTATTGACTTTTAATATACATATAATCAATTTAGATGTTGACGCTCGCAAATCGAACACGCGGGATTAATTAGCATATTCCCATCAAAATAATTCGTTATGGCTGCCGATGCTTTATTAGGTATATATACTATATAAAAAAACCTAAAGAAACACGTGCGTGTAAAACGTAAAAATAGAGACAGATAGCCGCGCGTGAGCCGTCAAACGAATGTCATGTGATTTTGTATGTAATTTTGTTTATGGAATTAATCAAGATCATTTTGTTTTCTATATAATAATGTGTGTCTGTGAGTGTGTGTTTGTGTTGTATTTGGAAATAATCATATAATTATCATAATTTGACTGCGTTAATTGCGTTTGAGTTATAATAGTTGACACATTTTATTGTTTGGATGACGTTTTGTAACCGTTTGCAGATTATATTTAAAAATGACCATATTATATATATAAATAATATATATCTGTATAATGTATTTGTATTTTTGAGATGCGTCATCGATATTTTGCAACAAGAGCTTTTGCATTGGCATGGCCATCGGACGCCTGAATTTATTCATTAAGACGTGTTTCATTTGGATGCCTTAATGTATACTTTTATGGTATCTTGTCATCATTTTTTCATTTATTGAAATTTCTTATATAAAAAGCTCTTGATGAGTGAGCTTTTAACAAACTTCCTTTTCACATGTTGTGGTGAATTATTCTCAAGAGACTTATGCCCGATTTCTTCAGATTTCAGTTAACTCGAGTTTAAGCAAACGGAGGTTAAATTTAACCGTAGGTTAAAGTTGTATCGGTTTTCTTCACGCGCACCAACATTTTACTAAACTCTGGTTAGAATAATAATAAAAATTTCATTTATTCAACTCTATTGAGTTTAGTTTAACATAGGATGTACATATTTTAAATTTTAATAAAGTATCTAAT
>JAAAKO020045358.1:0-11690 GCA_010015015.2 Bolitophila cinerea
AATGGATTTTGTACTAGTGGCGCCCTCTCATAGAAACGATACGAACTTTTCAGCCGACCTATTATATATAAATATATTTATAACATATTTATATATCTGTCTTGAATGTTTGTGCACAAGACGACGTCGACCCTCGACGCTCGAAGTCGTACTCAGGTACCAAAAGAGGGTGGTTAGAAAAGTGACTCGTTTATTATTACGGCATTGGATTGATCACTTTATTTGACCACTATGAGCAGTTATTCTTTTGAATAACCACACTCGGTAAAAAGTGTATTTATGTTCAGGGGTCCAACTTTATACGTTGCAAGGCAGCAGTCCAGTAAACTATATTCCTACATGACATGATCTCGCAAAACCAAATTCTTAACGTAACTAGCACAAGTGGAATTTTCCCTTGCAGCCCTAATGAAGTCTAATTGTTCGTTGAGATTAGCAGTATGATATTAAATTCTACTATTGTGTATATTTGACGTTTTAGTATTATTTATATACGTATTTTATTTTTTCAAATAACTATTTTAAAGACTTTTTATATATGTATTTAAAAGACAAAATACTAAAAAAAGTATTTTTAATAATAACATGTTTTTTACAGATGTAAGAAGTCGACCGCTAGTTGGAAGTCTGTAAGAGCGATAAAGTCGAAACGAGTCAAATAAAGTGAGTTTTCTTACGCCCGTAATTTTTTTATCTCACTCATGCTTGAGATATATAAATCTCACTCGACTTGACTCGATTTCTCTTAGAAAGTTCCACTACAGCTTAAAAAAAAATTAAAACGAAAAGTTTTTTTGGAACTAAAATTGGTGGAAGATAAGCAATTGAAACTTAATAGGTATGCTCACTAGAGGCGCTATTTTCGTGAAGGTTTTTGGACATCGATCTGTCAAACAAATGTTAATATGAGGTTATGTGTACATGTTGATGCTAAAGTTAACACAAATGTATACACAAAAAATGAGGTTACATTTTTTTGACAGTAGAGTGTTTAAATTTCTGATTTCCACAAATTGCCACTGAAGGCGCCTCATTCCTTGAAGGATCACAATATTGATATAAATTTCAATCGTTAAGTATCAATAATTTATTATTATTTATTAGTGTGGTTTTTCAAAAGTATAACTGCTCATAGTGGTCAAATTTCACTTCACATTAGGTCACTTCAGGTCAAACAAAGTGATCAATCTAATGCAGTAATAATAAACGAAAATCGTGAAGATGCTATGCGTCCAACACTTTTCTAACCACCCTCTTTTGATACCTGATTACGACGTCGAGCGGGGCCGAAAGGGCGTCTTGTGCACACTCATACAAGACAGATATATAAATATATATATATATATATATATATATATATAAACATGCCTTGGTGCATCTACAATCTACATACAGTACCTTAAATGCGTCTTTTAAAGGGTATAGCTTCGTTTGGTTCTTCAATTCCACCGTTGCCACTTGTTCTTTAGTGTAATAAGATGGAATACTCAGTACTGATAATATAGTTGCCATATAAAAGGATTTTTTAATATATCTATATTCTGTTTTATATTTTTTATTATTTTTTTGGATAAACCTACTGGTTGTTTTAATTATAAAACATTATTTTAAATTATTTATATTCATATCCGAAAATGTATTTGTTTTCAACTGTATTTTTTACTATATTATCTATTTTTTAACATATCGTTCAATTTGTGCTTCATATAGAATATACATATTACATAAACATTAAAATAGTTTTTTTTTAAGGTTTTTCGATATGGCAACGTTGCATAGAAGAGTAGCAAAGAAGAATTGGTGATAGCTGATTGGTCGCAGTCGCACTAGCACAGTTTGGTGTCCTAAACCCAAGTACCGATGTAATGTTGTATTTTGGTATGCGCGGTGCGGATTGTGCGCGCAGAGTTAAATTTGATTTCAAAGTGGAGGGTGTGTAAGAGTAATTATTATTAGGAGGTAAGTTCATAACTTAAATTATATGCTGCTATAGTTTATTTAATAATTAATTATATAATCTTAACGTATAATTTATTGCAAACAATTAGGGCCGATTTCTTCAGTCCTGATTAAATTTTAGATAATCACTGATTTGCTTTTAGCTCGATTAGTTGATCGGAGGAAGATTTCTAATATTTCACCTTTGATTAGAGATTTAATCAGGGCTAATAGCAAATCAGTGATTAAGCAGTTAATCACCGATTTTGACAGAATGAGTCAATTTATAATAGGATTTAAATGAGCGTACAATCTATATAGAGCCGAATTAGGCAATCTCATAAAAATTGCCTATTTTTGTTGTGTGTTATTGAGGAAGCTATGCTAGGTCGCTGCCGGACACTTTTCGTAATGTAATACGCGGCAAACGGATTCCTTAGATACGCCAAATTAATTTCTCTTTCAAATCTAAAATCAAAAAAAAACTCTATTTGTATTTAACAACGGAGAACACACATTGTGCCATCAGCTTTCTTCACATAAACCTTCGCTGTGGCTAATAAAACCTGGCCATGCATGCTCGGACCCGGTTGATGTTGATTGTCCTCTTCAAATGCTGATACATGTGACTGTTGTGCAGTTATCAATGGATAGAACGGATTGTTATTATTTTCTTGCGTGGTCGTTGTATTGTTGTTGATTCTTGTAGGTACATTGTTTTGTTGATTATTGTTGTTTTCATTATTATATTGTGTTGGAGGGTTATTGAGGTTTCTGTATTGCGCGTTGTTGTTGTTGTAGTTATTATAATTTCGATTTCGATAATTGTTGTTGCTTTGTCGGTTATAATTGCACCTTCCTTGTGGCTGTTTTGTTGATTGCTGTTTTATTGATTGTAGTTGAATGGACTTGGTTGATTGAAATTTTTTTGATTGTAATTTTGTTGTACGCTATTTTGTTGATTGGTGAATTTTTTTTGTTTGTTGAGAACTTGTGACTTGATTGTAATTGTGTAGTAAAGTGTTGTGCATTTGCCCACAAATCCTACATCCGGTGTGAACATTGCACTTATTTGCTGCATGCTATCGAAGACAAACTTGGCACAAATTGTATAATGTTAGTGTTTCATATTTTACCTGGTATGGAAGTCCCTTAAATACCATACATGCATACACTTGATGATTTCCACAGCATACAAGACCCTGAACAGAATTGCTTGACCGCACATACTTAGTTTTAACTAATTCGCTTGACTGCCCAGATTTTCTAATGTTAAAAATCTTGCTCCTTTGGACTACTTAGCTTTCCCATAATCGATGAGTTTCCTGGTCCAGTTTTTGTACTAAAATAAACACCACTATTTAATCATATGTTGCAATATCAATCTCAAGGGTTTCGAGGGACTGTAAGCATTCAACCGATACATCCAGAAGATTCCTGATAGATTTGCCTCGGTTTGGAACTGTTGTGCTTTGTGCAGTCAGTGTCTTCAAGCACTTTCCAAGCCTTCTCATAATTCTCCTATGTAATAGCAATTTGGCTAATGAGCGTCCCCTTTTTGAAACGACCTTAAATAATGAAATTTTTGAGCGGTGCTATACTCTGGATTACCATGAATCATCGATTTATAAAGATTGCTGAATGTTGTCCAGGTCCCGTATTCTACACAGAACTCTAATTCTATAGGCGCGAGTCTTACTTCTCTTCTCGGCTCCTGCGATTGAAAATGAACATTGCTCTGGAATCTGAATTATTGGCACAGGTGGTGCAATTTCTAAATCGGTAAGATTCTCCTCTATTTTAATCAACATCTTCTCGTACGTGTCATCAACAATATCATGCATTTTTTTTTAAGAAATAATGATTTTTATTTCGATTTTCATTTATTTCTGTAGCGATGATAGTATTTAAAGCTCCTCTAAAGTAACCATATTTTTTCTCAAGGTTGTCTTTTTCACATTAAGGTACCCCCTTGACTTCCTCTCCTGTGAATCCTTTTTAAAATTTACATACATTTTAATCACTGCTTCGCTAGTTTCCTCTAATTGTTCCCACTCGTGCTCCATTTTGCCGATATTGAAAAGCTGAACGTTTTTATCACAATTGTAGGGTTTTTTTCTTAATAATTTATTTTTATTGAGCAATTGACAAGATTTATGTCCCGTAATTTAAATTTATATTGTACTGGGTATATCTTACAGATCTTTTACTAATTTCAAATATAAGTAATAAATACCTTAATTTATTGAATAATCTGCAGGGTTCCGATTGTATTACAATTATTACACTGCAACTAAAGGTTTCTGAGTGTTCTTGGTTTTTGTATTAAAACTGTGCACTGAACGAATTGTAACACTTCTTATTTCTTAACTCACAGCTTTCGTCGCTGATTCTTTTTATTTTAGCTTCGAAGGACCAATGTTTGTACGTGTGCTTTATTTATTAAAGCTTATAAAAATATAATTTATAATTATAAACAACATAATTTATTATTACTAAGCAAGTAGATGCAAATGGATGCTAGATGTTTTTCTGACGACCGTATGATTTAAAGTGATGATGATGATCTCGGCTTTCGACAAGAAGCACATCACACAATCTAAAGCTTCGTGGACAGCCGCAAGACGCATAAGTCCGTTCCATGGTTCCAAAACAATTGGTAATATGTGTCCAATTTCAGGCCCGCGTTTGAAGGTTATCCTAGGTCAAGGTTGCCCAGCTGTTGTGACCTGTTTGAGTGCTAAGTGCAGCTAGCGACGGACAATTGCAGGTGTACGAACAAGTATTGATAACGTCCTCTTTGTCCACATCATTCGCTCCAATCATCCTAAATACCTTCCTAATGTCGTATAATTATTATTTAATTCTGACTTTTAAATTTTATAGGAAGTGAAGAAATACAATCGCTGATTAATCATAAAAATGATTCGTTTGGAATTGTCAAAAAAAACGTTTCATTTGGTGTATTTTTTTAGGAATCATTTCCTCTTCTTGTATACTTTCCAGGTCGTTGTGCTTGATCCCTGGTTTATTAGTTTTGGTGGTGAGCTTCTTGTTGGTATTAAACTTTTCGGGTGGTTGATTTCAGTGATTCTATTGTCCCCATCCAATTGGCATCCAACTTAATATTGGGACAGATTAAACTTTCTGGCAGGTCATTTATGTTTTTGGAGCATGGAAAAAACTCTCCACATTGCACATTATTTTAAGAGCACATTTTTTTTGGAGAGCGATTATGCCAAAGATATTTTTGAGTTTTCCATTTCAATATTTAAAAAATCGAAAAAATTGCCATCCGTTTTAATTTTTTTTGTAATTTTCAGTTTTCCCGCAATCGCTTTAAAAATTATACACTAAACTAACTATAGATTAATTGTATGTGCTTTGTGCTTTGGTTACAGTATTATTCAAAACAATAATATTTATTTTCTTTTTTATTTCAGTGAGAGTATTATAATGTATTATTATAATAGGCCTGACAGTCTAGAAATTGATATCAAAATACATAACACCCCCGATAATGGAATAAGATGGGATTCAGACGGATCCGTGCTCCGTGCGCTTATTCGATCAAATCAAAAGAATAAAAATAGTCATATTATATGTAATGCCAGTCCAATACAGCAACATGTCCTGATCGAATACATCAACGATGTCTGCGAGGATCTTCCCCTGGATCAATACACTTACCAGTGGAGTGCAGTGGTTTTTACTACTTTCTATTTTAGAATACACAGGAATACCCAACGGCGAATTTGCACATTTGAGCACGATCTTCAAAATTGGATAAATCTTAAAAGTTTTGTAGCAGAAAAAACTTACACTCGTCTGGTGCAGCCTTTTTACGAACGCTTAAAGGACATACTAACAAAATTTACGGATGACGAAGAATCAAATAAAGCCAAATATTATGCTGAGATTTTTGAGCTTTACGAGAGGATACATATGGTATTTATTAAATTAACCACACCCAGACAAATATTTTCGAGTTTGCCAGCTATGACAGAAATGCTTTCAGTTATTGCGCGTGCATCATTTATGAAGTGGTATAATTTATTGCAACAAATTATTATCACACCCAATTACCGATGGCACATTTTGCATTTTGGTCTTAAATGCTATGATCGCTATGATGTTTCTCAAATTAAAATGGTCCTGGATACCGGATATTACAGACAAGCAGTGGAGCATCATTATCTTATTCATCATGCCATTGCAGTTAAAAGTTCAAATGAACTGCTCATGGAAACCATTCTGGCCTACGATGATTGGCTATATCCAGACCAATCACAATTGCCAATAACGACGACGCCGGCTCCATCGTCGTATTTAAATGATTTTACAATAGAATGCCCAATAATTGACGGTTATCCGGAATCGGATAATTATGTCATTAAAATTTTAAATTTTTATCATGGACCGTGGGATCGATCATTCTGTCTTAACGATACATGTTACGGACTTACGCCATTGCAGTATGGATTGAGTTCTAGTCTTAATTTGTCTGTAGCAGACACGAGTAGCGGATGGTGGATATATTACGATGAGGATAATTTCGGTGTAACTTCCAAACAAAGTGCAATTCAAGTGTTACTGAAGTATGGCGTTAAATTCGATAATACTTCACTATTCGTTGCAATATCAAACAGATACCATTCAACGGAAATGGTTAAATTTCTGATCCGTAACGGTGTCCAAATTCGACAAGAAGTCAGTAAAATGGTATTGAGGCAATATTGCAGCGACACGAACTGGGTAACAGGCTGCGATCAGTATACGCCTTTAATGTGTGCCCTGAATCAGCAAAATTCCAAAGATGTCGAAGGTCCATGCAAACTGATTTTAATTGAATTCGCTATTTGTCTACAAAATGGCGGATGTCACGCACCAATGACAGAACTTGATCTCTGTGAATTGCAAAAAAGACCTAAGATGTTATTGTTCTTTGAAAAGTGTCAGAAAGAGCTGAAATTGATGAGTAGCACGTGTATTCATGCAGACACCAGTCGAATCACATACCTAGATGTACTGAACGCTGACATACAGGCTTTGTCAAGGTTCCTCATCAATCAAGATCTAATTTCGGTGATGACATCCGGAATGTTTGCTGCAGAGTGGCCAGAGTTCCAGCAAAGACTTCAACTCCAGGTGTCTGAAGCTATGGTTCGTCGCGATCTGCTCGTGAAAGGCAGTGAAATTCTACGTAGTATTTTAATCGAAGCAGCGCCCAAGATGTATTTGGAGTTTTTTATTGAACTGGACTTGATTCTTAGGTACTTTGACAACTCACAACTTAAACAGCTTTTACATTTTGAACTGCATAACCATTAATGTATACAATAATTCATTATATTTAAATTTTAATTTGTTTTGAAGCCAATAAATATATTTAAACTTAAATTTTAAGCTGATCTTTATTGTAAAACATCAATAACAATTGGCCAATTGTCACAAAACTCTCCTGTTACCGAAATGGGTAAGATAAAAATAATACAATATTTGATTGAATCTAATTCGGGCGTCCTTGGACATTTTTCCCTCGTCAAACATGATTTAAATAATTGACTTTGTTCGAGGTTTTTAAGGCAGTTTCGGTCGTTGGCCGAGTGCAAGTTATTATTGAGCATCGGGTAGTGCTTGGTGCAGTTTGCGCATTACATTTCTTTGCAGGATTCTGGATCATGTGGGTTGTTCGCCGCATCCAACACAGAATGGGTCTCCTCGGCACTTTTTTTGGTGTGCCCAAATTTGTGGCAGCTTTTGCATTTCATTGGTGCATGGTAGTACATGCGTAGTATTAGGAACCCAGCTTTTACTACCAATGGGAGCGATTTTCCTTGAAAGTTTAGTATGAGTGATGGAGTTGATACAAGGAGTGGCTTCGTTAAATTTGCGGATGCATTCGACTTTAATGACGTTTAGTTTTTTGAGGTTATCCAGGATGTATTCTTCGTCAAGGTGTAGCAGGTCATGTGAATAAACTGTTCCTCGGATGCTGTTCTGCGTCGGATGGTCCTTTACGTAAATTTGGGCTAGAGTGTTTGCTCTGTAAAGTGCATCCGTTTGTTTAACATCTCTGGTCTCAACTATAGGAGCGTGCCGTTGCGAAATTTGGAAACGTTTTTTAGGTTAGATGAAAATAGCCTTCCAGTGCTTTCATTACGGTTGGGATCTGCGTGAGTTATAATCAAACATTTTCCATTGGGTGATGGTACGGTTATTTTGTCTGAGCGGTTTCTTTTTGCGGCAATAGACCCCCAAACATTTTCAGTGCACAACAACAATCATGGGCTGCGCAAGCGCAGCACTCTTCTTTTTTCACAAAAACACAAAGAGAAGAAGAGAGAAAAGAGATTTTGGGAGATTTTTACAAGGTATAGTTTGCCTGTCATCGAAATGGGGTGTTTAAAAAAACTCCAGTATTCAGTTTTGCTCACTCATCATTTTCATCTACTTTTTTTGGCGCCCTCCCCTCATCACCATTTTGTGGGGCTTTAAAGTATTAATGAAACTTTTATGTTTGGTGGGTGGTCCTAAATGTACTTTATCCATATATATTAAAAAAAAATCATGCACAACCCCTATTTTGGAGTAAAATTTAATAATGCAATTTTTTTTATATCATTTATTCAATCCTACTTTTTTTATTTCTTCAAATAAAAAGTTACATACTAACTTTAAAGCCCCCTAAAAGAGTGATAGGTGGAAGAAAATGATCAAGTAGCAAAACTGCCCCCTAAATATTATCCCTTAAAAATGTTACCAAGTTAACCCCCAATTTGGGGTAAAATCTAATGATGCAGTTATTTAAAAAATATATATATATTTAATCCTACTATTTTTTTTCTTCAAATAATAAAGTTTCATACAAACTTTGAAGCCTCCTAAAAGGTTGATAGGGGCTTAGGCGCAAAAAAAAACGGAAATTGACCAGGGTTTCGCCCCATAAAGTGTACCTTAGCCTTGATGTTTTGATCGACATCGAACTGTTTTACGTGATCCCGCTGTAATACTATACTTATACACCATGAATTACACCGTGTAAATCGAGGTATTCCTGTACTCAAATACGAGCAAACAACACATTCAAATTAATAACGGATCCTCTCTCAATTTATACACAAAATATACATTTTGGCACAAAGAAAGAAAAAAACACAAACATGTAATATATAGAATTTAGAGATCATATTTATCATCCGACATCAGGCTCACACAGTCGCTCAGCAGCATCATGGCCCAGTACGTCGAAGATTCCAACGTCCCTGCCTGGATGGACTCGGAATTCTTCGCTAAAGTGCTACGGTGCTCAAGCTCGCCTGGCGACACAATACAAGTACATTTATTTATAGATTAGAGATTGATTTTTAATTACAATTTATATAGAAAAATGATATTTGGGATTTTATTTAAATATATATCTATATTTTTCAGGTAAATAATATAAGGGTTTCGTGGGCACCCGAAAACGAACATTCATTTACTAGTGTAAATTACCGGGCAACTGTGAAATACACCACTGGCCAATATCCGAACGAGGAAAAGAAGGTGGTGGCATTATTTTTGAAATCGATGCCTGAGAGCAATGGACACAATGGAAGCCTTGCCATTAGTTTGCCGGTGTTTGACACCGAAGAACAAATGTACACACAAACCTTGCCACAAATTGCGCTTATGCTGGAAACAGCGGGCATTGCAGAAGCAGAAATGGCTCCAAGGTTAGTGATACTCTTTAATCTATATATATATATATATATATTTATATATATAACGGCTACATAACGATGAATTTTAGGCTAATATATGCAGAGTTCCTTCCGCATAAAGTAATTGTACTAGAGGACATGTCCTCAAGCAATTTCCAAGTGTACAACGATGAGAAATGTGATCTTGAGCGATCAGAAATGGTCCTCCAGCATATAGCAAAATTTCATGCAGCCTCTTATGTGAAATATAATCAGGTGAGTGTCATCAGATCCCATTAAAAATACTAAAAACATTCTAATATATAATCCACAGCAGGCGACTCCTCCTCCTTACACAAATGGTGCATTTTCCACCGATCAGGTGATCACAGATATGCTGGACAAACCACTGAGTCGTTTTCTTGAGCAGGTGGGTACGTGGACCAATCTAAGCGATGATCACACCGTTAGGATAAAGCAATTCCAGGTTGAGTACAAGGAAAAAACTAAATGTTTGTATACAGCCAATGAAAATGGATACAACGTGCTCAATCACGGTGATTTGCACATGAGGAACATACTGTTCCAAAAGCAGGGGAAATATTTTAAAGATTTAAGACTGGTAAGAGTGTAGGCATATTTTACAGATTCTATAGATAATAATAATCATATTCTTTAATATAGATCGACTTTCAAGTATCCGTTTGGGCATCCCCTGCACTGGATTTGATATGGTTCCTAAACGACTGTGTGTCCTTGAGCGTGTCGAGCTCGGACCGTGATACCCTGGTGCGATGCTATCACAACGAGTTTGTAAGCACTGTCAATCAGCTGGGTTACACCGGAAATGTGCCTACACTTGAAGATCTTCAATTAGAGCTGATCAAAAATCAATTTTTCGGTAAGTGGGCTATTATATTATTCTTAAAACTAATAATTAAACCGAAACAGAACTCGTAATGATGATTTGGTGTGGGCCACTGCATTTTGTGAAGATCAAGGATTTGAACGTGCCTCTACTTACGTCAGGCACATCGGAGGCCGAAGAGTATGCATTGAAAGCACTATTTGTGCCAGACTTTCGTGCTCACGTTCTGAAACAATTGGCAAGACTGATTTAAGTGATTATTTATTTTTATTTTATTTTACTTTATTTTTAATTATTGTCTTTTATATTTAGTTCCGTTTTAGGTTTTTTTTGTATCCTCGATTTTGTAAATAGTTTTTTTTTTTAATTGTATTCGTGTTAGTTGATACCGTTTTGTAATTAAGTACCACGTAAATTAGTCCCAAAAATGATATATTTTAAATATTAGATTAAGAAATTTTATTGATTGTGTTTTCGTTGTTAAATATTTTAAATACGAATAACAATGATAATAATAATAATAATACCCACTGATATAAAAAATAGTTATGTAATTTAAAACATTTTTTTTTAATAAGAAAAGGAAAATTTGTGTTTCTTTAAATCTTCTAAATTTTATCTTTAAATTTTAATAATTAAAACCAATATTTGGTTTAGTTTATTTACTCCAAAAAATGGTCCTATATGTAATGGTCCTACTTAAAGGTATTTTTTAGAGCTTTGCCTTGATTCATTTGAGCTTTGCTAGTTCATGAAACAGTGAGTATTCAAATTGTCTTTCCTGGATTCGAATGATTTTAGCTGGAACTTTAAGTCATTAAAAATGACGAAAAATTAGGTGTATTTATATAATAAAAAAATAATAATAACCTTAAAATAGTTTTTTTTTAAATATATAATATTGTTAATATTGTTGTATATCAAGGTGTGGGAAAGTAGTCAGATGATGGGTATAACACCATTGTGATTCAATTTTTTTATTTTGGTTGCTTATCGTAAGAAGTACAAAACGGAAGTGATCTTATAAACTATTGTTGTTCGGATGCCCGTCTCAACGGAGTGAAGTCCGCTTACATTCATAGGGCCGTTTTATTCACGACGTTCTAAAATCGCTTATAGCGTCTCTAAATTAGTTTAGAGTTAGGACTTGCTCTAGCTTAGAGCCGACATTTAGAGCGCGTTCTAAAATTTGGATTTAT
>JAAAKO020045369.1:0-11689 GCA_010015015.2 Bolitophila cinerea
GTCCTAAAATCTGGGTCAGTTTTTAGGTTAAAATCAAGCAAAAACAACCTAAAATAAGCAAAAATCGAAAAACATTTTTAAAAGAAAATATCATTAACTTTGAGAAGTTGTTTAGTGGCTAAACTATCAATTCTGACTCTACTGTAAACAATTTGATCGTTTGAAGCTGCCAATTAACCCGAAGCGGAAAAATGTGGGGCTACTTTTAGTATTTGCTCACGTGAGCATATATTTAGTGACCGAAAGGTTTGGAATTTCTCAATTCTCAGACAAATCGTTTCTTATCGCTCACAAAATGTTCATGAGAGCGAACACTGAACGAGGCCCAATTCTGGCCGCTACTGGTCAATCGCCAGCTTTAAACGGTCAAGTTGTTTACAGTAGATGTCCGAATTAATAGTTTAGCTACTGGACAACAGCTCAAAGATGATTATAAGCCTTCCAATTCCACCAAAACCCTTTTTCGCCAAAACATTAAGCTCCTTTTTGAATCCAGTTTATTGCAAATGGTTCAAAATGGTTTTGTAGTGGATCTTTAGCTCAAAATTGTGCCTGATTGACGGTTTATAACCGCCTAAATAGCGTGATCGCTTTTATCGAAACTACGCGGCAAAACATATAGCAAATTTTCTCTAAGTTTGTCTCCATCTTTGATGCGCTGTATCTTGAAACAGGTTTTGCCAATCTGAAAAGAGTCTAAATTTGTTTTTTATTGATTTTTTAGGTAAAAATAGGTATCAAAAGTATTCACACGATATATAGTCCGTACACGTGTAGATTAGGTGGTGATTTACGTATAGCGCCATCTGTACAAACGTGCAAGAAGCATATTATAGATAATTTGTGCATTTCGATGCCACATTGATTTTTTTATATTTTACATATTTTTATTACATAAAAACGATTGCAAAAATCGGCAATCTATAAATGAAGATATATTTATAATAATAAAATTATAAATAATTCATAATTACAACAATATTTTATTGTTCTACTTGCTTCTATTTGTATATTTTAGTTTGTCGAGTCTATGGTCATAAATCAATAAGTCCTAAAAACCCTTCTTGTACATCAGGAACAGGTAATAAAATACAGATACGTAATTATCTGTTATATTATTTATCTTTAATTACCTAGTTAAATATATAGGTTTTAAATACCGGAAGGATTGCTGTATAAAAACCGTGGTTCACCAAAATTTAACCATCAGTCAAATCTCCTTGATCTTTCTATCAATATCTATCTTAAAAGTATTGTTCTATAAATTCCAATAGTTTCAGCCAAAAATTACATAACATACAATTACATAACGAAATTTCCGACCACAACCTACATAACCTTAAAATAGTAACATCTATTACTGAATTGCACATAAAAACCGAAAAACATGTCCGGAAACCGAGTGTACGTGGGTGGTTTGGCCCGCCAGGTTCGTGAGCGTGACCTGGATCGATTCTTCCAGGGCTACGGACGCACCCGGGACTTGTGCATCAAGAACGGATTTGCCTTTGTCGAATTCGAGGACGATCGAGATGCCAGCGATGCCGTGTACGAGTTGAACGGCGCCAGCTTGTTGGGTCAGCGAGTTACCGTGGAAACAGCCCGCAGCAAACCCAGAGGGAGTCTGCGTCGAGCTCGGCGTCATCGCGGAGAGCACGGTCCACGTCGCACCAAATATCGTGTGATCGTAGAGAATCTGTCGAGTCACATTGGATGGCAGGACCTGAAGCATCACATGCGACGTGCCGGAGAGGTCACATTCGCTGATGCACATAATCGACGGCGCCACGAGGGACTGGTTGAGTTTGCCAGTCGGGAGGACATGGAGTATGCCATCAGGAAGTTCGATGATACCGAGCTGAATGGTCGACGAATGCGATTGACCGCCGAAGAGGATATGGTTTATGAGGAGAAGCGTGGATCACGACGAGATCGATCGCAAAGCGAGAGGTCATCTCGTAAGCGATCACGCAGTCGTTCTTCATCGTCAGGGCGGTCTTCCAGATCGAGTGAAGAGGGTAGAAGTTATGAAGAGAAACGTGGATCACCGCGTGAGCGATCGCCAAGTGCTCGTAAGCGATCACGTAGTCGTTCTTCATCTTCTGAGCGATCTTCCAGATCGAGTAGTAGGTCATCATCCCGATCCGAAACGCCCGTTGCAAAGTATCGTCGTGTATCTCGATCATCGGACCGATTCGTCTCGGAGCTCACACCAAAGTCATTGTCACCCTCTGAAGAACTCTCCGATAAGAACTCAGAATCCAATGATCGTAACGTGGTTCGATCGGATTAAAACCCTCAACTCAACTCAGTCAAAAGAAAAGAAACATCTAATCAAGTGGCTGAGAAAAATACAGGATTCGATGATGGTCGTGTGTCTAGATCACCTCGAAGGTCTTCAGTAAAGTCTAGTTTACGGTCGGTTTCAGAATCCTGCAATGACTCAGATTAAGCTGTTGGATCTTTTTAGAAAAAAAGTCATTATTTAATGGCCGTTGATTAAGTATTAAAATTAGCTGATGAGCTTCATACTTCTAATATAAAATTATATTTCTGTTTTGTCTATAAAAATAAATAAAAAAAAACAATAAAAATAATGTCAATTTACTTCAACTCTCATGCGATTTAAAAATGTACGTAAATCTTGCGATGATAATTCAAAATACAAAAAATATTTAAAATATCTTTTTTTTGTTATATGTGGACATTGTAAGACAATTTTTTATCATAATTTTATCATAATATAAAAGATTTTCCTAAATAACAGCAAATTAAAGAAAAATCCTGTATCTAGGAAAAAGTTAGTTAGTTCTGTTTAATACCACACCATAGTGACATGGTCAATTATTTGCTACACGTGATATTATGCCCCAATCTAAAGAGATTCACTGTCAATTTTGGTCAATGCTCGTTATCTAGGGATGACAAGTTCTCAAATTGAACTAACAATATTATCGAAAGATAGTTCGGCTATTTAAAATTGTGGATCATTCATTTTTCTTTTTGTTTGTTCTTCAGCTAGATTTCTTTACTAGCACTAAATTTCGTCAAAAAATAGTTTATCGAAAAACTATTCGATTAGAATATTTATCAAACAAACAATTTATGAAATCGACAATTGATCGATCGGACAATATAGATCGAAACACAAATGTTTTTCGACAAATTTTCGTACAATCATTTAGGTGTGGTGAAATACTCTCAATAGACATAATCTCACAGCGATTGTGCATTATCGTCACCGTGTCTTTTGTTGTTTTGTTTGTCAACAATGAGACTTATTGTCACGAAATTGAGACCTATTCTCCCGTGCTCTCTCGGCACAGACCGACTGTGACTTATTCCCAAGAGACTTACCGCCACTAAAAATCGTGAGAGTAATGCACAGGCTGTGCGACTGTGACTTATTGTCAGGATTTTTTTCGTCGCGTTAAGTCTCTTGAAAATATGTCACAGTCAGCCTGTGCATTACTATAACTATTTTTTTTGACGTTAATTCACTTGAGAATAAGTCACAAGCCAGATGTGACTTATCACCACGATTTTTTTCGTGGCGTGTTAAGTCTCATGAGAATAATGCACAGCGCCATCATTTATAAGCATCGTCAATTTTACTTGAATCTTAGGTGTGTTTCTCAAAATTCAAATTCTGCATCCAACAAAATGCATATTTCGCCTTGGCAATGTCACAAGATGTATTTAATTAAAAGCACGCGCAACCGTTTCTCCGGTTAATTGTATTTACGCACACAAAGCGAGACAGAAACAGAGAAAGAAAGAGAAGAACGAAATGCAAAGTACACTTAATGCATTTTACTGCAATTGAATCAATCAAGAGGCTTTCGAGATTAACAGGGGGCCCCTCTCTGTGTGTGTCTATAATTTGCAATGTAATTTCCTAATTACGCACGCGGGCACGTTCTTGGAGATTTTGCGGGCAGAAGACGTTCAAGTGGCAAATCTCGCAAATCATTCAGTGTTTAATTAGAAGCGATTAATGGAGTAGAAGATTTGTTCGCCAGACAAAGTGCTGCATAATGATGTTGTTGTTGTTGTGTCGGTGTGTATGCGGTTTGGTGAATTTGTACTTGACCCATATATAGTACCTATTTATAGGGGTGTTCAAAAATAAACATTTTTCGATTTTTTACCGGGCTAATTTTGTTTTAAAATAAAATCCCCAAAAATGTAAAAAAAAATACATTTACGATATTCGTAGTTTTTCTCTGTCAACAATAATCAGTGGACATCATCAGAAATTGCCTACAAAAAGTTGGAGGATCATCCATTGCAGACTATGCTCTCTGCTACCACCAAAAAATGATAAAACAATACCACGTGCTCTGCGTGACTAAAGGTCAGATTATCAGCATAGACACGAGAATTTGATTTTCCTCTATAACGACAACGCAAAATCGCACCCATAAACATTGGTCCTGAACTACTTGAAGGCACTCAACTGGGTGGTTGCAACTTCATGACCCCAATTCAACCGACCTGGTGCCTTCTGTCTACCTACCTCTTGTTTCTATCGAAAGGCCTCGCTCTCGCTAAAGAGCAACTTGATTATTTCAAAGATTTCCGCCGAAAATCGGTTGATGAGTGAATTGCCTCAAAAGAGAAGATTTTTTTTGGCGTAGTATCCACAAATTGTCTGATTATGAACCAAAGGTGGTCAATATAAGTTATTGGGGTCATTTCTGGTCCAAAAGTCGTCAATCGAATGCCGCAAGTACGGTTTTGTTTGTTTTCAAGTTGCTACCCAAAAGTTATTTTTAGAATTACTTTTTAAGCGATGGTTGTCAATCCATTTTTGATGGTAATTTCTGGTCATAAAATGGTCAATCGAATGCCTCTAAAAAAATTTTTTTTTGATTTTGGGGAAATGTGAAGTTGGCCTCCAACTTCTTATTTATAAAGAACTTTTTACTGAGGGTGGTCAGTCAACGTTATTTGGTTGGAAAAAATCACAATTTCTATCTGTGAGGAGGGTGGGGGCTGGGGGTTGTTGATTGCAAACGTGAAGTTGGTACCTAGACCTTTTTAAGGAATAACCAAGGGTGGTTAATGAAAAATATTGGTGGTCATTTGTGGTCAATGTTATGCCTAAAAAACTCTTTTTTTCTACTTGGAGGTGATGCAAACGGAAGGTAATACCTATTGGTGGTCATTTGGTGCCAAAAAGTGGTCAATCGAATGCCGTAAAATAGCGTTTTTTTATTATGTGAGAAATTTGTTATGTGGCTCCCAAAATTATTTTCGAATGGTTTTTAACCGAGGGTTGTCAATCAATGTTTTTTGTGGTGATTTCTGACCAAAAAGTGGTCCTTCAATTGCCCCAAAAAATGTTTTTGGTCTATTTTGGGAGAAATGTTTTTGAATAACTTTTTACAATAGGGTGGTCAATCGAAGTTGTTTGGTGTTCATTAGTAATCATAAAAAGGTCAACCAAATGCAGAAAAAGGCTTGTTCGAAATGTAAAGTTGGCTCCCAAACTTAATACTCAAGAGTTTTTTTTAATTTAGTTCAAGTTTACAAGTAACAAGATATAATTTTATAAGACTAAATTTCTCAATGTTGAACTTCGGAAGTCCAAATTTCTCAATGTCGATTTTTTCAATGTCGAATTTGTCAAGGTCGAATTTCTCACATTTGCAATTTCCATTTAATTTGCACGCGCATAACTTTACCACCAATACATTTTCTTAGCAATTTTACTGTTTTGTACACTAGTTCAAATTTCACAAGTAAAAATTTCCTAAGGTCAAATTTAGGAATGTACTACGCTTGGCCGTGTTTCGATTGGCCGAGTTTCAATTTGCCTAATTTCGATTCATATAGCATTGCGATAAATACCTGACGGTATTTCTCCTGAGATTATATGGCCCTCGGCCAAATTTCATTCGGCCAAACGACTTTTCTCCAATGAAAATTATCACGGTTATTTTTACCACCAAGTGTGGTAATTTAAAGTTTTTTGATGGTCATTTCTGTTCCAAAAGCAGTCAATCAAATGCTTCAATAAAACGCTTATTTTCTATATTGAAGTTGTCCCCGCCCCATTAAGTTTCGAATAACTTTTAATGCGAAGGTGGTCTATCAAATTTATTGGTTGCCATCTGTGGCCAAAAAGAGGTCATTCGAATGTAGAAAAAATATCACCATTTTTTATTCGGGGAAGCAAACGTGAAGTTGGCCCTCCAAAAACTATTTTTAAATATCTTTTAACATTTGGGTGGTCATTCAAAGTTATAGATGGTCATTTGTGGTAGAAAAACAGGTCAATCCAATGCAGCAAAAAACACCTTTTTTAATTTGGGTGGGCCAGGCTCAAGGAGCTTATATAAACTAATTTTTTTATATAATCGAATGCTGTGAAATGCTAAATATGATGAGGTAGATATAATAGCAATTTTTAGCTATGCGGGTCTTAAATAGGACTAGGGTTACGGTCATCGATCCGTCAGGCATTTCAGTTCGTGCATATAGCTCCAAATGCTGCTTCAGATGCATCACAGAAACCATGCACTTTGGTTTCACTTCCGCGTGTGGCCCCAATCCATCTGTTCTCGAACGAGCAAATCATTTCAAAAATCTGTCCAGTACCTGAGTGAATGGTCTGGCAAGGATTGATCTCAGTCTAAACCCTCCGTCCAAAGGGTTTGAATCATGATTTTAGCCAATATAACAGCTTGGACAAGCCAACCGAGAGGGTCAAACAGTTTGATGGCCGCTTCCGATGAGAACGACCTCTTTGTGCAGCAGATTTCATTACACAAAATCAGGATTATCCGAGCTGGGTAGTTAGTGTAGTCCGCGTGTCTGAATGGAATCAGTAGGATCGCTTTCGAGTGTAGTGCAGAATTATCTGTGTGCCTCGGGTATGATGCTCAAAAGTTCTTCGCGATTTGAGGACCATTTTTGGAGGCCGCTCGTGCGCAGCAGACGAATAAGTTAGTCCTGCAGCCAAAAGGCATCAGCGACGTTGTAACTACCAGTCAGATGAAGTTGAACGACATATCATCCGTTAGAGCTGCGATAGTGTGTGGTCTTGAAGTTCTGTTCAATTTTCTTTTCCTCTTCAGCACCCAAAATCTCCGTAATGAGGCTTGCAGTTCCAGATGTGAATGAAGCGATACAGCGATGATTATACTCTCTGGCTGCATGGAAAATGACGATATTAGACCAGACAGTACCCATCCTATTGCGGTTCGGTGAGCCGTAGGTACTTTGTCACTACCAGGGATGATTCCATAACGAAGAAGTGTACCAAACAAGACAACACCAATGAGGATGTCAACTTCTCCGGGTTCGTAGAAATAAGGGTCTGCAAGTTCAAGATCTCGGAAGAGTTCAGAGACTTCAGCGTTCGATTGAGTATTGGGCATTTAAGTGTTTGCATGAATTTAGTTTAAACTCTGTTATGCCGGACCATGATTGGCCAAGACCCTTTGCAGGAATGGAAACTGCTTTTATAGGCAGCCGTGTAGACGTTGTACGAACTTTTCGGTGACGGATGTGACTTGTGATCCTGAGTCTAGTAAAGCGCGTGCAACTTCAGCCGTCCCAGACGAAGTCTTCACGCGAACTATAGCCGTGGTAGACGGATTCTTGTTTCGGGTTCGTTTCAGGTTCGTTTCAGGTTCGGGTTCTTGTTGGATGTCATTAAATTTTTGCGAAATGGTTAGGGGGTGATGGAGTGTGGTGTGGTGTCTTCCCAAGAATTCGTGGCAGCCTGGATGGCGGCAAGTACGAGTCGAATGGTTTGGACGATGTCAGATCGCACTGTATGGTCTGAGCACTGGTACGTGAGACTCCGAGCAAGAGTAGAGCTGGTGCGGCTGGCGATATTGCACACATGATACATTGGTCGATGGGGAGCGAGGTGTAGTCTGTGTGGGGCAAGGCAAAGCAATTGATGAATGGAGCAAAGACTGACCAGAATTTCTTGAATCTGACAGAGATGATAAATCTCCAATTCCGACGGTGATGTTGATGATAAATGGAGAGACTGCATCCCCCTCTTTTATGACGTGTTTGATGACGATATCCTCGATTTTGCTGTGTTGGTGGAAATGGTAACACCCTTTCATGGTGGAACATCCATGCGACATCTATTTTCTAGGTATTCAACCAGTTATTTAAAAGAAGGCAGGTCGTTGTTGGTCCGAGATAGATAGCTCCCATTGTCTGTGACTTTCCCAGTCGATCTTGGATACCAAAAATTACACCGATAGTACGTCCCAATTATGCGTCGGCAGATCGAGAGCGCTTAAGGCTTGAATGATGTTTTATCTGAATGTATCAACAAGTTGGCGAAGATGGAGTGGAGATTCTGAGTGAGCCGGCGGTCACATCATAAAACGACTTCCAGCACAAGAAGATTCCATCGAATTTGGGTATTTCAATGCGGCGAAATTTTTAGTAGTAATTTCGTGCTCGCATTTAAGGCTGGCAATGGTGGAGTGGGAGGAACTACTTCCGCTGTGATTGTATCTAGCTAATCTCGAATTCTTTCCTTGGCATTGGAAATCTCTGAGTTAAGGAAGTGAATCTCTTGTAGTCCACTAACTTTAACGACAAAAATCCCAGCATATAAAACTCTAGCCCGTTGAAAAATTGAAAACAGATTATTTTTGAACACCCCTAATATATACACATTCATCTATTGTAATATAGTTGTAGAAATTCCTAGAATGGTATCGTTTTTGAAAAGACAAGGGTGTAACAAATCGTACAGAACTGTTTTTCTTTCGTTTGAGAGGGTCGATGTGTGAAATGGACGTACATAATTAAATATTCTCGCAATGACAGCGCAGGAAACGTGATCTGGGAAAACTTTGTAGCACCATTTGATTTTTTTTATTCCTATTCCATTTCGTTTTCGATTTCCATGCAGATTGGCTGGTGTGCAACACTCAACTCTGAAATAAATTGCGCTTGTATCCTAATAATGATATCTCAAAGTATTAAAAACTTTTTCGTATCTATATTTTCTGTTTTTTTTTTTAATTCTTTGCGAGCGCCATCACGCGCGATACTAACGCACTTATTTTCTTCCAAAAAGCCATAAGTACTTATTTATATTTATTCCGAGTCAATAATCGGGCTGGAGAATATATACTTTCCCAACTTTCCGAACAGACAGCCGGCGAACAAGCGCGCGCCCGAGAAAACTAAACTTTCTCATTATATTATTATTATTTTATATATGAAATGCAAATATAAGCTCGTAAAAAGGCGTGTTACAAGCGCCTCCGACAAGCAGACAACATAACAATCTATTTTCATTATATATATATTTATATATATATATATAAACATTGTTGCGAGATATAGGAAAATCAATTATCAAAGTTTTTTTAGTTTTCCGGTGTGCATCAAAAGTTTTTACGTTAATTTCAAAGTTTATTGGTAGGTAAGTTTATAAATGGAGTGCTGATGTAAGGTAGAGCAAAGAAAGACTTTATTTAAAATATTCTTACAAAAATTGATGCATTTTAATTTATTGTGCATTTTTAAGGTTTTTTCTAGACGCTTTCTCTGGCCGTGGTTATAATCCAAACTACATATTTTCAATTTTCATTCCAAATATCAGTAAAACTAGTTTTATATTAGAAGCGTATACAGTATTGAATTAAAGGTGTTTTTATATGTCAACGGAATTTTAACAACCAGATTAGATATATTTATCCGGTCAGTTTAATAAAATCTCTATCTCATTAAGAAATTAAAACAGCAAAAGCTAAAAAAAAATCTTCTAGCAAAAAAGTTTCATACCAATTTTGACCGCTTCTTCCTCAAAGGGGTCGCTGACGTGATCTGAATCCAGATTCGTACTCAGGGTCCAGTCCGAAGAATTATTCTGTCCAAAAAACAGTCCGGTCTAAAATAAAAATTTTGTCTCAAAAACGATCCGGTCCGAAAAATCAATCCGGTCAAAAGAAACGGTCCGGTCCAAATAAAGATTCCTGTCACAAAAACAATTGGGTTCCGACAAACCATAAAACCGTATAAGGCTCTTATATCAACATTAATGGTACAACACTGTTATTTTCAATGTTGCTATCATTTGTAAATGTTCTTATAAAGCTCCTTTCATGCCACTATATAGCTAAAAGGGCCCGCACGATAAGAACATTTGTGTTACTATAATGCCACTTACAGGTGCCTATAATGTTGTTATAAAGTCAGCACTAATCTGCATTCTCCAAGGTGTAATAAAGTTATTATTACAATATTATTAGTAGACCATTTCTAAATACTGCTATTCGGCTATACCATTATAACAACATGAGTACAGCATTACTAAATGTTACAAAAAAGCCACTATTCGCTTCTAAAAACAAACAGAAATCAAATTATATTTAATTCAGCATGGGACGTGGAAATAGACGATCGGCTTAGTGATATCTGACAAACATATTGATGAAATGGATGCTATTTGGATCTTGATTTATATTCAAAGGCAATTTTCTGCTAGTAACTCATTGTTCCAGATAAAATATTCATGCGTTTTCCATGCAACGTTATGAGCTTTCGAAAAGGGCAATAGCATTGCCTGTAACCGATTTCAGCCAAGCTTTACCTGCTTCGGCAAGCGGTTCAACGTACAAATGGAATGCTCTTGTTTTGCCTAGACTCACCGCAATCACATGCCGAGCGGCCAAAAAAAGAGGAGTTTTCTGAACATTTTCGAGACATCGAGATTGCGCTGACCCATGACTCTTTGAACCTGGAGAAATTTAAATACTTATCGGCGCTGATATATTTGAAAATCTACTTCGACATGGTCTTATTCCGGGACAAGACCTTATACCGACCGCTCAACGAACAGCACACGGCTAGGTATTATCTGGAATCTGGTCCGATAAGATCAGAATCCAGTCTTTTATCTACTTCAATTTCTCAGCACACTCACATCCAATTAGAAACAACTCTTCGTAAGCTCTGGGAAATAGAGAGTATTGGAATCGCGGATATCATCACGTGAATTAGATGTCAGAAAATGGTCCTCCAATTGTCAGCAAATCCTTGAGCGCGTTCCAACCTTACAAATTGACCACTCATCATTATGGATCCCTAGCTCTGACCAGAGGTAATCAAAAACTTTCTTTTTTCTGACCAGCATTAAATCCCTCTCCAAAAACTCATTATCGGCAATAAATAAAATGACAAATCGGGGGTTTTATGCACCACAGACACAATTCAGTCATTTGAAGCATACAAGAAAAATCTTGTCGAAAATACTTTGTTGGCATATCCAATCGCAATCGAAGCTGTTCTTCACCAGACAACAAACGGCATCACGCAACCTGTAGGATTTTTTTTTCTAAAAAGCTGACCGATGCACAGATGAAGTACAGCACTTACGACAGTTAATTGCTTTCTTAGTATCTCGGCGTAAATTACTTTCGATTTATGGTCGAAGGTCGTAAGTTTGTTATATATTTTTTGATCATAAACCACGTACAGCCAGATTTCCGGAGGCCATTCCTATGTCAGATATTTCATCTTCCACTGTGGCACGTAATTTTAAATTGGGTTGAATATCTCGTTTTGGCGTGCCTCTAAAGATAACGACAGACCTTGACCGCCATTTTGAATCGTCAGTATTCCGAGAACTTTAGGATTTTTTTGGAATTACTCATCTGAAAAGTACACCATACCACCCGAAAGCGAACGGACT